>CM035103.1:21889662-22144463 GCA_020205505.1 Panax japonicus | reverse complement strand
TAGAGGTGGACAAAACGAAGATTGAGATGATTGAGAAACTACCTCCCCAATCATCGATAAAAGGAATACGGAGTTTTTTGGGACATGCGGGTTTCTACAGACGCTTCATTAAAGACTTTTCAAAAATTTCGAAACCCTTATGTTCCCTGTTGGACTTTGAAGTTTTGAAGAAGAAATTGGTCTCAGCTCCTATCATAGTGGCGCCCGATTGGTCTTTACCATTCGAATTGATGTGTGACGCCAGTGTCTACGTAGTTGGAGCAGTATTGGGACACCGTCACGACAAAATTTTTCACACCATCTACTACTCCAGCAAAGTGACAACCTGATATTTTCTATATAAATAAATTATAAATTTTGTGTATAATTTTTTTTTTAAATAAATATGAATGATATGTTCCAAGGTAATGTGTAATATATATTTTTATGTGTGATAAATTAAATTTATTTATTACATTAAGTATTGCAAATAAATTTATTTTTGAATTATTGATTATTATCAATTATATTTTTATACTAATTAATTCCTTATTGCAAATGTTTTATTAATTATTTTTTAAGGAAAATATAATCTTATATTATTTAAATAATATAGGAAATAAGTATCTATTTTAAAGGTAAGAATGCGTGAAAGGTATTATGTATGTGTTTATGTGATGAGTATAAAATATATTTATTACATGAATGGTTATGAATAATTTTATTTTAGAATTATTGCTCATTATAAATTATATTCTAATAATAATTAGTTTTATAGTAAAAATGTTTTTAATGTTTATTTTCCATGAAAATATGATAATTATATTAATTGAATAATATATGATATGATTATAGAATTTTTATAATACTTATTTTATTATATGAATTTTGTTCAAGATATTAAGTAAATTATTTCTACTTAATTAATAAGGTTATATATGAAAGATAATTCAGATATGGAATCCAAACCCTAATTTTGGGTTTTGATCAAGGAATGAGAATAATAATATTATATTATTATTTGTCACTGTTATAGATAGGTATGGTTATGTGTGTAATGTTAATGTGTGGAACAGTTTTATTATATTACTATCAAACCCTAATTATGGGTCTGAAATAAGGAATGATAATAATATTATAATATTATAATATTTTAATTTTTCAGTGCTATAAATATGTACTGTATATGCGAATCGGTGATGGTTGGCCAATTATGGTGTTATGTGTTAAACCTTATTAATACTGTGTGAAATCCTAATTTAAAATACAAATTAGAGTTTCAAGTTATTGGACAATTGCGATAATGTGATTAATGTCTGGTATTATAATTATAATTGCTAATTAGGAAAAACCCTAATTATTGTCGCAAAACCCTAATTATATATTAAAACCCTAATTTCTTAAATTAGAAACCCTAAATAATAATTAGCTAATTGCTAAATGAAAAATTCTAATTTAAAACTCAAGTTGAGTTCGACACTGTTATATAATTGTGTTATATGGTGCATGCATGTTATGTATTATATAATTTTATATTGATTAGGTAAATCCTAATTAATAATTTAGAAATACTAATTTCTAGAAATCCTAATATTTATTTTATAAACCCTAATTTATTTAAATTGTAAACCCTAATTGTTGATTTAGAAAGCTTACTGATAATTAGTGTATCTTAACCCTAATTAGTAAGGTGTTAATTAATTAGAAACCTTTATTTTGTATTCTAGAAACTAAAATTTTATTATTTTATTATTTATTTTTATTTTTTCAAACCCTAGATTGGAAATTCTAGAATTATTTTTAAACCCTAAAATAGTCTAAACCCTAAACCAAACCCTAAACCCTGAGGGTTTGCAAAGATTACAAGATTGCCATTAAAATGATTTATCAATTGACCATTTTGCCCTTATTTCATAATCGAGGATTTCTTGTCAATCTAGCCAAAATGTGGGTTGGTGACCTACTATACCAAACCCATGTGACTAAAAGCAACTGAAATCCGCCATATATATATAGATTAAGGAGAGAGAAAAGGTCATTTGTTATCTCATTTTTCTCAAACTCTCTACCAAATGCTCTAAAGCACAAGACCCACGAAATTATGTAGCATACCAGTCCCAAAACACAGCCCCACAAAATTCATAATCAAAACAGCAACACAAAATCAGAAAATCAAACCAAGAAAGGTATAAACCCTACTTTAATTTATATCCAAATTTGTTGTTTGATTTTGTGTTTAAGTGTTTTAATATGTTGTTTATAGTGTCTAGTGATAATCTGGGTTGCTAGATGTTAGATCCATAACATCTAGAGGCTCGGATTTGAAGATTTTTAAAATTTGGAAAAATGAGAAATATGGTTTGACAACCAAATGTCAAGTCCCATAGATCTCGTCCTGTTATGTGTTTTTGTGTTTTTAAGCTTTGATCTGGTAGTATGCTGGAAGATCTTTGATCTGAAACTGGAATCAAAGTCAGATCTTAAGTCAGTAGAAAGTTATTAGTGGTCAAACCAAGTTGACCAGCATTGACCACACGTTTCTGGGTAACCCAGAACGTGCCCAGAAAGTCTGACAGCTTGTTCATGCACTTGGATCTTGCTTCTGTTTATGTGTTAGACCTTTTTATTGTGGTAATATTGTTGTCTGACGTCTAGTCTTCATGAACATGCCTCCAGAATCATTATATCCCTCTCTGAATCAAAGAAATCAGTGGTCAAAGTATTGAGGACGAAACTGTCGGATGAAGTTTCTGGGTAACCCAGAAACCTTCATAAGCAGTTTCAGACTACTACTTTGACCGGTCCATAATTATTTTATGTGATGTTGTTAAAATGTTTTTATGTAATGAATTTGTAGACTTACATGTGGTTTACATAACTAAGGCTTAATATCACTAAAACATTACAAGATCATCAAGTTGTGGAAGCCCAAAACGAGCCAGTCGAACTATTCTCCATTTCTGGGTAACCCAGAAAATGAAGAACAGCTCTGACAGCTTGTTCGTGGCTCTAGATCTACTTTTTTATGGGTTGTATGGCCATGTTAGTTGTTGGATCTTGTAGTCGTGCATTAGTACAACAATATTTGACTAATAACATGCCCAGTAACATCAGAATCTCACCGAAAATCTTGGTCAAATTCGATACCTTGCAAACTGTTGTGAATGTTCAAAAACAGCTCAAGAACATGAAGAACACCTAGAGCGACGGTTCTGTCGCTATAGGTGGTCTTTAGCGACAAATAGTATTTTATTTTCTGGAAATTAATTAATAAATAGAAAAAAATATTTTTTAATTATTAAAAATAAAAAATAAATTATTAAAAATTATTTTAAATTCTGAAAATTGGTTTTTAATTATTTTAAATATATTTCATAAATATTTAATATTTTTGGAATATTAAAAGTATTTAATTTATTTAATTAGAATATTAAATAAATTATTTAATAATAATTTTAATTCATGAAAAATCATTTAAAATTATATTATGATATAAGAAAATATTTTAAGTTATTTTTAATAACTTTCAATATTATTTGATAATTTTCATTAATAATTTAATATTAATGATAATTAAGTTATTTGTTAAATGAATTAAATAATTAAATTAAAAATTATTTTATTATTTTAAAATCATTTTAAATAATAATAAGGTATTTAAAAATATTTTAAGTTATAAAATATAACTTTTAATATTTGAAGGTTAAATTCATTAATTAAAGATATTTAATGATATTAAAGTTATTTAATATTTATATTAAATAAATTAGTTTAAAAATGATTTTATTATTAAAAAATCATTTTAAATGAAAATAAAGTATTTAAAGATATTTTAAGTTATAAAATATAACTTTTAAGATTTAAAGGATAATTTCATTAATTATTTGATATTAATGATATTAAATTTATTTAATAATTATATTAAATAAATATTTTAAAAAAAGTTTTATTAATTTAAAAATCATTTAAAAGGGATATAAATGAATTTAAAATATTTTAAGTTATAATTAATAACTTTTCATATTTATATAATAGTTCATTAATATTTAAATATTAATGGTAATTATTTAATAATGATTTTAAATGTTTTAAAAATCATTTAAGGGTAATGTTAATACTTTAAAAGTATTTTTAGTTATCATAAATAACTTTAACCTTTTGGCAATGGTTTCATTAATCTATTAATATTTATTAAATGTTAATGATAATAGAATTGATTAGTATTTAAATCATTTAATAATGATTCTGATATTTCAAAAAGTATGGTAAATGGTAATAAATATTTTATAATTATTATAAGGCCATGAAAAATAGTATGACTGATGTTTAAGTTAACTATTTAGATATTGAACTTCGGGATAGAGTCTTAGACTCAATTTTTACCCGATAAAGTTGTCGGTAGACCGACATATTTCAGAAATTGATCTGAACTTAGATAATTTAGTTAGTTAACTGTTTATTGGTGATTCAATGGTTGTTAAAGTTGTGTGACAATATGATCAGGAATGTGTTGATGTTTGTTTGTGAGTCAATGACTGTTGAACAGGTGTGATAATGTGATTAGGTTATGTGCTGACTGTAATATGGAGTACTATGTGTTATGTTATATTGTTCTAATCGATAGAATGATTTGATTAATGATAGGTCGTGATAGAAAAGATAAATCTAAGTTGCGTAATTGTAAGCAGCGCATCAGGCAAGTATCCTAACTTTGCATTTTCTTTATGCAATGGACAAGTGTAAGAATGTTTCAGAATTATACTATTACTGTACAGATTGTTAAACTTATATTATATACGCCCATTGATTATCAACATTTTAGTATATGATAATTCAGATATATATATTCTGTTCGTTAATTTCTATAAATGATTATACTAGTGTCCCCACTCGGATAATCATTGTATTTAATCACATGTTGATACACCTTTGATATACATATATATTGAATTATATAAGACCTTTGTTATGAAAACCCGACAGGTATGAACATCCCGATAATGGGAAAATTTTTATACGCTACGGCGGACAAAGGATGAACGATAATATTGTTCTAGCAATGTAGTATTGATCAATACAGGGCCCATGGACTGTACACCCTCAGGCCCGTAAGCAATGGCCGGTTTACAGATGAATTTCTGTTTAAACCCTTTCGAAAATGAAAACAATGTTCATAATATGTCACAGAAACCCCATGTATAGACAATACATAGTTTTAAAAATTTGAAAGAGGGTTGTTATGTTATTGTTATTGTTATTGGTACAAATTACTTCACAACTATTGACCGGTTGTAGAAGAATATTATAAAGAAAATATTTAAATTCTTTCAACTTATATATATAAATACTTGCTGGGCACTCAAATGCTCCTCCTTGCTTAATTTAAATATTTTCAGCTAAGTGTGAACAGCTAGAAGGCTCGGCCAGGAACAAGTGAAAAGGAAAGCAAACAAAATATTTTATTGGTATCATTTATAATAGATAAATTGTATTAAGTTATGATATGTATTATATATCATGCAAAGAATGTAGTAAAGGTTGCGTACTTGGGATTAAACTTTGATAAATGTAAATTAAGTTTAAAATTTATATTATTGTTATTATTATTAGTAATATTTCCGCTCATAGAAATGGTATCGTGAAGTACCGAGTTCGGGTTTCAAGTATCCTAGTTCGGGGACTTTACAGAATGGTATCAGAGCTATAGGGTTAGAAACCTTAGGTGAGTTAGACTTTAGGCTATAACCTTAGAACAGAGGGAAACTTTGAAAATATAAATAACTCATATAGAGTTTAAAGATAGGTGAATCGGATAAATTCATCGTCAAATAAAATAAAAGATAATTTATAAAACTATTATGTGTTGTGTGTATTTATTATTTGCTAGTCAAGATAATTTTTGTGTGTAGGTGTTAGAAAGGAACAGAATTAGGATACCCTTAAGTCGTAAAGAATAAGTCAACCTCCATGACCGAGCCAATATCAAAGTCAATAACTGCAATAAAGGCTCACATTGAAAGTTACCTCAAAGAGGTGGCTATTTTGGAAAGTATAGTATCGGATTAAGAAATGATCAATATAACTGATAGGAAAAGAATAGATAAAGGATTATAAGTGGTCAATGTTGAGTTCTTAAACTCATATATTGGTGAGGAGCTCTTAAACTCATAAGGTGTTGAAAGTTATGACAAACTGGATATAGTTATGTGTAAATGGATATTGAGGATAATGGAAATAGATAGGTTACTAAGCAATTGATCTTTAGTGAATGTGTAAGGAATAGGTAGTATTAGTATTAGTTGGATATGTATGATTTTAGGTGGTATATATGATAGGTATGTTGGTGTAATGTAATGTTTTGTATAAGTTATGGCAGCGATTCCCGACTTTCGATTCACAAAGGAATAGCGGATGTTTAAAGCAGTGTGTGCTAAGGCATGTCAATTGGTATAAATATGAGTTTATGTTGGATTAATGGGATAAATTGGTATAAAGATAGTAGATATTTATTTGGTCATTGGTTATTACAGTAGACCGAGTTTTCAAAATCTAATATTTTGAGTACATGATTATTTGAATAGAAAGTTTTGAATTATATGTTAAGCGTTTACGATAAGGCTTAGAATGTTAGAATAATTTATGTAAATGCCGTCAAAATGAAAATGAAACCAAAGGATAGAAGGACCTGTGAACAAAGCTGGAGGACAACCAGACCCGACACAAAATTTTTGCGAATGCGGACGATCAAGCTATGCAGAACGAAATACCAGTCGCGGAAAATCAACTATACAATCGATCGACAAACTTCAAAGACTTCAAGACAAACGGACCGCCAGGATGTAGAAGATCAACCGACCTTGATAAAGCGTATGTGATAGCTAAGATAACGGTGGGGCAAAAGACAACTTTTGTCACCTATATGACACAAGAAGATAATTTCAATAAATAAGCCAGGAATGTGATTAAAAGAAAAGTTTGTGTGTGGAAAGTAAGGACAGAAGGGATATATACCTTTCCAAAATGTCCCAATCCAATAATGTATATTGAATGTGTTGTGTGCGAATCAATAAAGCATAAGGTGAAAGATTGTCCAAGAAAGGAAATGGAAACAAGGAATGCGAAAATTCGAGAAGGCAGCAAGACATTGGCGACAACGGGATCAACTTCAACAAACAAACTAACGAAATCAACCTCAAACGTCTTCAGCGGGACTGTTCGAGATTCGATAGCAGCCGGGGATGCAACTCCAGGTATTAATCTAACCAATTTTTATTTTCTTATTATATTTTTATATATAGTAAATTATTTTTATAAATTATTTTGAAGGAGGAATTTGAGTTCTCTTAAAAATCAAATTTCTGTTTAAAGAGATATATAAGCGTTATGCTGAATAGTTAAAGATCGATTTGATCAATTATGATCGAGATCTAATTGTAACAATTATGTATGTTATGTACCCTGGTATGTATAGGTTATAAAAGGTGATTCCGGGGACGGAATCTTTATAAGGGAGGGTGAATGTGACAACATGATATTTTCTATATAAATAAATCATAAATTTTGCGTATAATTTTTTTTTTTAAAATAAATATGAATGATATATGCGAAGGTAATGTGTAATATATATTTATATGTGTGATAAATAAAATTTATTTATTGCATTAAGTATTGCAAATAAATTTATTTATGAATTATTGATTATTATCAATTATATTTTTATACTAATTAATTCCTTATTGGAAATATTTTATTAATTATTTTTCAAGGAAAATATAATCTTATATTATTTAAATAATATAGGAAATGATTTTGGAATAATTATCTATTTTAAAGGTAAGAATGTGTGAAAGGTATTATGTATGTGTTTATGTGATGAATATAAAATATATTTATTACATGAATGCTTATGAATAATTTTATTTTAGAATTATTGCTCATTATAAATTATATTCTAATAATAATTAGTTTTATAGTAATAATGTTTTTAATGTTTATTTTTCATGAAAATATGATAATTATATTAATTGAATAATATATGATATGATTATAGAATTTTTATAATACTTATTTTATTATATGAATTTTGTTCAAGATATTAAGTAAATTATTTCTACTTAATTAATAAGGTTATATATGAAAGATAATTCAGATATGGAATCCAAACCCTAATTTTGGGTTTTGATCAAGGATTGAGAATAATAATATTATATTATTATTTGTCAGTGTTATAGATATGTATGGTTATGTGTGTAATGTTAATGTGTAGAACAATTTTATTATATTACTATCAAACCCTAATTATGGGTCTGAAATAAGGAATGATAATAATATTATAATATTATAATATTTTAATTTTTCAATGCTATAAATATGTACTGTATATGCGAATCGGTGATGGTTGGCCAATTATGGTGTTATGTGTTAAACCTTATTAATACTGTGTGAAACCCTAATTTAAAATACAAATTAGAGTTTCAAGTTATTGGACAATTGCGATAATGTGATTAATGTCTCGTATTATAATTATAATTGCTAATTAGGAAAAACCCTAATTATTGTCGCAAAACCGTAATTATAAATTAAAACCCTAATTTCTTAAATTAGAAACCCTAAATAATAATTAGCTAATTGCTAAATGAAAAATCCTAATTTAAAACTCAAGTTGAGTTCGACACTGTTATATAACTGTGTTATATGGTGCATGCATGTTATGTATTATATAATTTTATATTGATTAGGTAAACCCTAATTAATAATTTAGAAATACTAATTTCTAGAAACCCTAATATTTATTTTATAAATCCTAATTTATTTAAATTGTAAACCCTAATTGTTGATTTGGAAAGCTTAATGTTAATTAGTGTATCTTAACTCTAATTAGTAAGGTGTTAATTAATTAGAAACCTAATTAATTAGAAACTTTTATTTTGTATTCTAGAAACTAAAATTTTATTATTTTATTAATTATTTTTCTTTCAAACCCTAGATTGGAAATTCTAGAATTATTTTTAAACCCTAAAATGACCTAAACCCTAAACCAAATCCTAAACCCTATGGGTTTGCAAAGATTACAAGATTGCCATTAAAATGATTTATCAATTGACAATTTTGCCCTTATTTCATAATTGAGGATTTCTTGTCAATCTAGCCAAAATGTGGGTTGGTGACCTACTATACCAAACCTATGTGACTAAAAGAAACTGAAATCAGCCTTATATTGATAGCAACTCAGCCATATACATTGTATATATCATATATATATAGATTAAGGAGAGAAAAAAGGTCATTTGTTATCTCATTTTTCACAAACTCTCTACCAAATGTTCTAAAGCACAAGACCCACGAAATTATGTAGCATACCAGTTCCAAAACACAGCCCCACAAAATTCATAATCAAAATAGTAACACAAAATCAGAAAATCAAACCAAGAAAGGTATAAACCCTACTTTAATTTCTGTCCAAATTTTTTGTTTGATTTTGTGTTTAAGTGTTTTAATTTGTTGTTTATAGTGTCTAGTGATGATCTGGGTTGCTAGATGTTAGATCCATAACATCTAGAGGCTCGGATTTGAAGATTTGTAAAATCTGGAAAATGAGAAATATGGTCTGACAACCAAATGTCAGGTCCCATAGATCTCGTCTTGTTATGTGTTTTTGTGTTTTTAAGCTTTGATCTGGTAGTATGCTGGAAGATCTTTGATCTGAAACTGGAATCAAAGTCAGATCTTAAGTCAGTAGAAAGTTATTAGTGGTCAAACCAAGTTGACAAGCATTGACCACACGTTTCTGGGTAACCCAGAACGTGCCCAGAAAGTCTGACAGCTTGTTTATGCACTTGGATCTTGCTTCTGTTTATGTGTTAGACCTTGTTATTGTTGTAATATTGTTGTCTGACATCTAGTCTACATGAACATGCCTCCAGAATCATTATATCCTTCTCTGAATCAAAGAAATCAGTGGTCAAAGTATTGAGGACGAAACTGCCGGATGAAGTTTCTGGGTAACCCAGAAACCTTCATAAGCAGTTTCGGACTACTACTTTGACCGGTCCATAATTGTTTTATGTGATGTTGTTAAAATGTTTTTATGTAATGAATCTGTAGACTTACATGTGGTCTACATAACTAAGGCTTAATATCACTAAAACATTACAAGATCATCAAGTTGTGGAAGCCCAAAACGAGCCAGTCGAACTGTTCTCCATTTATGGGTAACCCAGAAAATGAAGAACATCTCTGACAGCTTGTTCGTGGCTCTAGATCTACTTTGTTATGGGTTGTATGGCCATGTTAGTTGTTGGATCTTGTAGTCGTACATTAGTACTACAATATCTGACTAATAACATGCCCAGTAACATCAGGATCTGACCGGAAATCTCGGTCAGACTCGATACCTTGCAAACTGCTATAAATGTTCAAGAACAGCTCAAGAACATGAATAACACCTATAGCGACGGTTCTGTCGCTATAGGTGGTCTTTAACGACAAATAGTATTTTATTTTCCAGAAATTAATTAATAAATAGAAAAAAATAGCTTTTAATTATTAAAAATATAAAATAAATTATTAAAAATTATTTTAAATTTCAAAAATTAGTTTTTAATTATTTTAAATATATTTCATAAATATTTAATATTTTTGGAATATTAAAAGTATTTAATTTATTTATTAGAATATTAAATAAATTATTTAATAATGATTTTAATTCATGAAAAATCATTTAAAATTATATTATGATATAAGAAAATATTTTAAGTTATTTTTAATAACTTTCAATATTATTTGATAATTTTCATTAATAACTTAATATTAATGATAATTAAGTTATTTGTTAAATAAATTAAATAATTAAATTAAAAATGATTTTATTATTTTAAAAATCATTTTAAATAATAATAAGGTATTTAAAAATATTTTAAGTTAAAAAAAATATAACTTTTAATATTTAAAAGTTAAATTCATTAATTAATGATATTTAATGATATTAAAGTTATTTAATATTTATATTAAATAAATTAGTTTAAAAATGATTTTATTATTAAAAAAATCATTTTAAATGAAAATAAAGTATTTAAAGATATTTTAAGTTATAAAATATAACTTTTAGGATTTAAAGGATAATTTCATTAATTATTTGATATTAATGATATTAAATTTATTTAATAATTATTTTAAATAAATAGTTTTAAAATAGTTTTATTAATTTAAAATTCATTTAAAAGGGATATAAATGAATTTAAAATATTTTAAGTTATAATTAATAACTTTTAATATTTAGATAATAGTTCATTAATATTTAAATATTAATGGTAATTATTTAATAATGATTTTAAATGTTTTAAAAATCATTTAAGGGTAATGTTAATACTTTAAAAGTATTTTTAGTTATTATAAATAACTTTAACCTTTTGGCAATGGTTTCATTAATCTATTAATATTTATTAAATGTTAATGATAATAGAATTGATTAGTATTTAAATCATTTAATAATGATTCTAATATTTCAAAAAGTATGGTAAATGGTAATAAATATTTTATAATTATTATAAGGTCATGAAAAATAGTATGACTGATGTTTAAGTTATCTATTTGGATATTCAACTTCGGGATAGAGTCTTAGACTCGATTTTTACCCGATAAAGTTGTCGGTAGACCGACATATTTCAGAAATTGATATGGACTTAGATAATTTAGTTAGTTAACTGTTTATTGGTGATTCAATGGTTGTTAAAGTTGTGTGACAATATGATCAGGAATGTGTTGATGTTTGTTTGTGAGTCAATGACTGTTGAACAGGTGTGATAATGTGATTAGGTTATGTGCTGACTGTAATATGCAGTACTATGTGTTATGTTATATTGTTCTAATCGATAGAATGATTTGATTAATGATAGGACGTGATAGAAAAGATAAATCTAAGTTGCGTAATTGTAAGCAGCGCATCAGGTAAGTATCCTAACTTTGCGTTTTCTTTATGCAATGGACAAGTGTAAGAATGTTTCAGAATTATATTATTACTGTACAGATTGTTAAACCTATATTATATACGCCCATTGATTATCAACATGTTATTATATGATAATTCAGATATATATTCTGTTCGTTAATTTCTATAAATGATTGTACAAGTGTCCCCACTTGGATAATCATTGTATTTAATCACATGTTGATACACCTTTGATATACATATATATTAAATTATATAAGACCTTTGTTATGAAAACCCGACAGGTATGAACATCCCGATTATGGGAAAATTTTTATGCGCTACGGCGGCCAAAGGATGAACGATAATATCGTTCTAGCAATGTAGTATTGATCAATACAGGGCCCATGGACTGTACACCCTCAGGCCCGTAAGTAATGGCCGGTTTACAGATGAATTTCTGTTTAAACCCTTTCAAAAATGAAAACAATGTTCATAATATGTCACAGAAACCCCATGTATAGACAATACATAGTTTTAAAAATTTGAAAGAGGGTTGTTATGTTATTGTTATTGGTACAGATTACTTCACAACTATTGACCGGTTGTAGAAGAATATTATAAAGAAAACATTTAAATTCTTTCAACTTATATATATATATATAAATACTTGTTGGGCACTCAAATACTCATCCTTGCTTAATTTAATTGTTTTCAGCTAAGTGTGAACAGCTAGAAGGCTCGACCAGGAACAAGTGAAAAGGAAAGCAAACAGAATATGTTATTGGTATCATTTGTAATAGATAAATTGTATTAAGTTATGATATGTATTATATATCATGCAAAGAATGTAGTAAAGGTTGCGTACTTGGGATTAAACTCTGATAAATGTAAATTAAGTTTAAAATTTATATTATTGTTATTATTATTAGTAATATTTCCGCTCATAAAAATAGTATCGTGAAGTACTGAGTTCGGGTTTCAAGTATCCGGGTTCGGGGACTTTACAAGCAAGATGTTGATGGATGCCCAGTTGAACTACACAACCACCGAAAAATAATTACTTGCGGTTGTGTTTGCCTTTGACAAATTTAGAGCATATCTTATTGGGACCAAGGTAATTGTCTATACTGATCATTCTGCTATTAAATATCTGATTGAGAAGAAGGATGCCAAACCGCGGTTAATACGGTGGATACTGTTGTTACAAGAAATTGATTTGGAAATCCGGGATAGAAAAGGTACCAAAAATCAGGTGGCGGATCATCTTTCTCTGTTGGAAAACGCAGAGGTACAGAAAAAGGACAATGTAATGATTAATGAGAAATGTCCAGGTGAACAGCTTCTCCAAGTAACAACAATATTACCATGGTATGTAGATTACGTGAATTACGTGGTTGCTAAGGTGTTACCACTGGATTTGAACTCACAACAAAGAAAGAAGTTCCTCCACAATGTTAAGCAGTATTATTGGGATGAACTATTTCTGTTTAAGGCTTGCGCAGATCAAATGATTAGATGTTGTGTGCCACATAAAGAGATGGACAGCATATTAGGACATTGACACTCATCAGATTACGGAGGTCATTATCCCGGTGATCGAACAGCGGATAAAGTGTTACAATCGAGATTTTTCTGGCCTTCTGTATTCAAGGATGCTTACCTCTATGTGCTGAAGTGTGATCGGTGCCAACGTGTAGGTAATATCTCCAAGCGTAATGAAATGCCACTCAACACAATTTTGGAGGTTGAACTATTTGACGTATAGGGAATCGATTTTATGCGACCTTTCCCATCTTCCTTTAATAATCAATAAATTTTGTTGGCAGTCTATTATGTTTCTAAATGGTTAGAAGCCGCAGCTTTACCTACGAATGATGCCAACGTTGTCATTCGATTTTTAAAGAAAAACATCTTCACACGATTTGGGATGCTGAGGGCGATAATAAGTGATGAGGGAACTCATTTCTGTAATAAGCAGTTCGCTAAATTGCTTATAAAGTATAGGGTTCGTCATAAAATTACAGCCGCGTATCATCCCCAAACGAATGGTCAAGCGAAAGTCTCAAACAGAGAGGTCAAAAGAATTCTGGAAAAAGTGGTCAATCCATCATGAAAAGATTGGTCCACGCATCTGGATGATGCCCTATGGGCATATTGAACAACTTACAAGAATCCTATAAGCATGTTACCCTACAAAATGGTCTACGGAAAGGCATGTCAACTCCCGATCGAACTAGAACATAGTGAACACTGGGCCATTCAGAAACTTAATTTCAATCTACAAGCAGCGGGTGAGAAAAGGTTACTTCAACTAAACGAGATGGACGAATTTCGGTTCAATGCTTATAAGAACGCAAAACTCTATAAGGAAAAATCAAAGCCTGACACGATAAAAAAATTCTTGATCGAACATTTGAACCGGGCTAACAAGTATTGATTTTTAACTCACGATTGCGTTTATTTCCTGGAAAACTAATATCTTGTTGGTCAGGACCTTTCATGATTATATCTATCGCATCACATGGAAACATTGAAGTCGAGGAACTGAATTCGAAGTGAAATTCAAGGTGAATGGTCAATGGCTCAAACATTATTGGAGTGGACCCATCGAACGCCAATCTACGACCATGTACTTCTCCGATCCGGTAACCAATTGAGCAACACAAAAAATTTGAACTGACGACTGTAAACCAAGCGCTACAGGGAGGCAACCCAATGAGTTTGAATTTATTTTGTTTTTGTGCACTTTAGTTAATTTTTACTTTCAATAGTTGAATTGAGTACAATTTCTATTAAGATAATTTAGCTTAATTCCTCCTCAAATTTCATAATTATCTTACAGCTCAATAAAGTAACACAGCAACAAAATGCAAGCCACAGCACCCCGGCGCTCAAATTGTTCCTGAATGCAGCGGCCCGGCACTACAGATCAGTGAAGTCTCTGCTCCTCAGAGCCCCGACGCCCAGAAAAGCCTTCTCTCAGCGCCCCGGTGCTAGGCCCTGGCAAAACACACTGTACGACAGTTCCCCGACACTGTGTTTAAGCTTTATTATAGTGCCCTGGCGCTAGGGAAGCCCAACAGATTCTGAAGGCTAGCACCCCGATGCTCTACATAGGGCAATACACAGCCCCGGCGCTGAGGGAGTGATTCAGACTCCTATTTTAGTTTGAACACTACTTGTTTGCCCACTCCAACCTCCCACCTTCCTCACACGTTTCCACTCTTCATCTGGTAACTGATCTTGAACCTCTTTTATAGTTTCCAACTGCCTAACATAACTCCACATATCACATTTTGGGTTTCATTCTGCAAAGCACTTGTTAGCTACAGTCTTTACTACAAAGGTACATATTGAATTACATCCAAAGTACGGTAAAACCAAATTATGTTAATTGTGAGATGGGTAAGCGAATTTGCATCTTGATTCACGTTCTCCACATCTACAGTATAGATTTTCATCCTCTTTGATTTTGATTATCTCATATTGCTTGCATGTGAATCATGTTTGATTGTGCACTACTTTGGTTGGGATATCATGCATATGTGGTGATTGAATATTAGGGGTTTGAATTAATAGGAAACTAGTTGTGATCCAAAACACTATATGAATTGCCCACAAGGTGTTTGATATGTTGTCTGACTCATGGCTCATGGTTAAATTGACACATATCACTTTACTCTTACACTAAATTCACTTGCCATTTTGTCACCCCAATACCATAGATGCCCTGCCACACATATATAATGTGACGCCCCAAATTCGGGTCTCTTCCAACCCGACAGATGGTGCTACACGGTACTACCATTCATTCATTCATTCAATTGAATAGTCTTAAAAGGACTAATATAACTTCTATATATCCAAAATAATATTACATTTTCCAGGTTCTTTGTAACCCATTCGTTTGTTCTTGTCATAATATCAAATATATTACAATTGTTCACCTATACTATTACATCAGAACTCTAAGGGTTCGTCTTCGCCTTGTCTTTATCCTTGTCGGAGCCTTCAGTCCGCTCGATCTTAGCTTTGTTCATATGTTTCAAGAAAGAGTGAGCATGACTAGCTCAACAAGTACTACAATTCTAATAAACAACATGCTTGAAACATAGAACTTATACATCATTAGTAATTGAACAATAGTTACGAAGTACTATCGATAATTTAAAATAGCACTTCTTTTCATTCAAAATGTTTTCCAACACAATATTCAGTAGAATATCAACTAAGGCTCAGAACTATAAGCAGTTCATAATTTCTTTTGAAAAGGACAACCCGACACTAAGTTCGTAAGTTCGGCATAACTTACGAGTACTTCTGGGTGATCAGCCCATAGTACTCTATGTTGATCAACACTACATTCATTAAACGTGTATACATTTAAGTTGTGGCAACCTCACGTGCCTGTCGTTAAACGACAAAAATATTTTAGCATACTTGGTCTTCGATTGAAAACCATACCAATATAACTCGGTAAACATAAATCATGCTTGATAGAATCATAATATAAGTCTAGCCGAAAGAATTGGTTTTAGACTTCATCATTCAAGACTTCATGTGAAAGAATACATGAATTACAAAACTTGTCCAGACTGAACTGGAACAAGGGTAAGAATACTTGCCTTCAACGTCTACTTACTGATTAATATATTTACACTTTAAGTCTCCACGTTTCTACAATACATGATCATATAACGTACCACATTAAGTCATATATAATCAAGTATACATACTATTATATCTTACCCTTCATCTCAATGTAAATCCTGACTTAGATCTACTATTATAGGTTTCCAGCTTTCATTACGTCATTCACATTTCATTCATCTTCAAGTGATTATTAACTCTTAATCATCATACATTAAGTGTCTAATAATGTCCTAACAATGTCATGCTTATGCCTTAGTTCATTACTATAAAGTTCCCTTTCATTCTGTACTTGTAATTATTCTTTACTGTCCATTGCCTAGGGTTGGCGCTGTGGCGCCACCCATTACTCTTTATCTTGCGATGCGGCGCGAGTTAGCAGTGTCTAGCCTCCGGACATGGCGCTGCGGCACCACCATTAGTTCATTATCTCACATTGCGGCACGAGTTAGCAGTATATACGATTCTAGCCTTGGGCTAAGGCGCGAGCTTTAAGGCTATGAGTTGCACCGCGGTGCGGACTCTGTGCCTCAGACAGTTTGTAAAATTTTGAAAATTTCACAAAACTCCCGGACGCATAACTTCTTCGTTATAAGTCTGAATTGGCCCGTTCAAAAGCCTACGGTTCACAAATTACATACTCTATGCGTTCATGTAAGAATTTTATCTATTTAACTTTGTTTACTAAAATTTCACCTATTAGTCCATTTTCAATGAAAACGATAAACGTTTGTGAACGTTCAATACTCGTTTCTTCGTTCTAAGTTGGAATCCGGTCATTTTCAAGTCCGCAACTCTATAATGCCAAATATGACTTGTCTCCGTCGAAAACCAATGTTTTTGACTTCAAACACAAAATATGACTTACATTCCAAGAATTTTACAAATTCGACGATAATCGTCCAATCGTGTGAATTCTAGCAAAACATCATCACTAATCATTCTAAATGAATTTTAACCAACATATGATCATTACAAGTTACTTATTACACTAACTTATTGATAAATTAGGTTTTGACTTATCCTCATAAGTCAATAACTTAATTAACTTATGAACTATAATTCCTCATGCTTATGACTTTCTTTGAACTTAAGTCCATCAATCAATGTTCTCATGCTATATCCAATATACTAACATCATATGACAAACATATGACAAGTTCTTCACAAGATTATCAACTTATTTAGCTATCAAGTTGCTTATTCAACTTATTCAGCTTAAGTCTGTTCATTAATGACTTATTACATGTTCTTAGTATACCATCCTATTTCTCTATCAATCCTATCATGGTAGAGATGGAAGAATATTGGACACAAGATCATTACCTTTGATGTCTAACTTCTTCTTCTTGGAAAATCTAACAAAGGAAGCTTTGACTTAAAAGTGCTTATTCTCTCTACCAATTAAGTAGCTTATCTTTGAGAGGAAAGTGTTGGATGAAATTTAATCAAGCAACAAAAATGAAATGAAGCTTGGTATTTATAGGCCACTCAAAGCTAGGGTAAAATGGTCAATAATACCATCCCACCTCCTTATTCCACCTCCGTAATAACCTCCTCACTTTACACCTCCTTACTATTCATAACTTGACCTCCAAGTCTACTGGCTAACCACTTCTTATACTTGGTCATCACACATAATGTTTGCCCATCATGTTGACCCATTTCACCCTTGGTTTGCCCCATGGATCATGGCTTCTCATTGGGCTTTGATAATTAATCTAACTACTTTCTTGTTGGGCTTGTGCTACCATAGTTTGGATTTATGACTTATCAAACACTTGGGCTTGATTGTCACATTCTATTGGACTTATACTATTAGGTTAATAATCCTACAAATCCATTACATTTAATTAATAACTTAACATATATACACCACGTATAATCTTCGTATGCTAGCTCGTATATTAATTCATAATATACATTATCTCATTCTTCATACATAATAGTACAATACGTCGTATTATACTTACATTCATTACTTCAAACAACGTATACACATTATACGATCACAACTTTCTTCCTTTAACGCTTAATAAACTAACGTTCCCAAATTAAGTCCGCATGCAAAATATTACGTTTTCCATACTTAGATTATTATTACATAATCCATCTCACCTTGATATTATAACGTTACGTATGTCTCGGAAGTTAAAAATAATTCCCAAACAAAAATTGATGAATAGTGTTTTTTAAAAAAATTCTCGGAAAGCTTTTATTTTCGTCTTAGAAATTCAAACACTTTATTTCCCCCACGTAGTTAAAATACTACGACGTTCCAACGTTTCTAGGTTATAGAACGACATTCATCTTACGAATACATAATAATAAATAATATTATTATTTTATTCATTATTAAAAGTATTTACAAAAGGTTCAATTTTCTGGGGCGTTACATATATCACTATGGTGGGGGAGTGAAAACTATGTTGATGCATATAAGGAATAATATTGCTTTACATGTCATCTCTCTTGAGCGTAACTTGCGAGGCCTTACTCAATGTTGTTCATTAAATGAAGAACACAAATACTTGATCACTTTTGCATTCCCATGAGCCTATGTGTATCCCCCCTCCCAAACTTGCACATAACATGTAGTCATTTCAAAGTTTGGGGGTAGTGTTATGCGTACATATATCTCTAATCGCTTATGCTACATTTTAATATATGTGAATGCAAATTCGTGCAAAAATTTTGACATGGATTCAAAGCGTCAACGCGGCGAAGGTTCCGGTTCCGCCTCGGCTCCATCAAAATTTGATAATCGCAGGTTCATCAACGCCGAGGGACAGAAACGTTACAACAAGATGGCTAACCGCTCTCTCATCCCTGAACGAGGTTTAAGGCCCGATCAATCCAAAGACGGGGACATTGCGATCATGATAGCTGAGAGGAATTGGTTCCCACTCACTGAACAGCCCGATCCAGCCGTGATTGCAGTTGTCAAAGAGTTCTACGCCAACATGCCCCAGCACTTCCACTATGAGGTGTTTGTGAGGGGCAAAACTATTGAAATTAGCGACGAGGATATAAACGGATGCTATCAACTGCCATTAGAGGGACTGAACAACGAGTATGCCAGTCTTGTGAGTCAAGGTCCAGACTATGAGAAAATAATCTGAGAGCATTGTCAACCGGGCACCATGTGGAGATTACATGAACGTGGCAGCATGACCTTTCTACTTTCTAGCCTCAGTTTATATGGAAAGGCGTGGTATGCCTTTATATGCGCCAAACTCATGTCATACACATATGTGAGTCATGTCACCAAGGAGAGGTTTGTATTGTTGTATTCCATCATTCAAGGATTGAAGATAGATGTCAGTTATGTTATCCAGCAGTCCATTCTACAAGTGTCACGACGAGGAACCATGGGAGGTTTACCCCATTCGTCTTTAATTTGCGTTTTATGTGCAATGTTTTGGGTGAAATGAAAATCAGATGAGATGATTCAAACGCCTATGCCAGTATTGGACCATAAGTTGATAAGCATGTATAAAGTGTGGACAGGTGGGGAAAACCACCCTAGGGGATTGGGTTTCATAATTCCCCAAGTTAAAGCTACACAAGCTCCACCACCTCAAGCTCCCCCTACTTATGGTTCGTCCTCAACAGCTCATCGTGGTGTGGTTCCTGAAGCTGTCCAACGGGAAATTGACGGCTGGTTTTACAACCTTGAATCCTAGAATGTCCACTTGTCTGAACGTCAACCTGTTATCTACAAGTACTTGGTTGACCAGTTTGCTGCTCAAAATGCCATGAATGCCTAGCTGTTCTCGGGTGTTAATCTCAGCCAGTTCCCCACTGCTCCTATTCTGCCTGTGTTCCCCCCCTTCCGATCTAGATATGAGTGAGGACGATGATGCTCCACTTGAGGCATAAGTTCGTCAGGGAAGTCCTTTGTTTTATTTTGCTTTATTTTTCGCATGAGGACATTGCTCTAGATAAGTTTGGGGGTAGTTAATTTTTATTTGCAGTCGTAGTTTGTTAATAGTTTATGGATTTGGGTTGTTATTGTTAGTTAAATATTTCATTTAGGATTGTATGTTAATTCCAGCTTTTGATAGTACGTATGTTTGGGGCCAATGATGAAAGTAAAATTGCATGAACAAGTCTAGTAAGGATTGTTAAGCTAGTGATATGATTTTCTTGACGTGATTTAAATCTTTATCTGTTTGACACTGATATTATCAGGATAGCACATTTTGAAAAATGACCATGTTGGCTATGATAGTTTAAATGGATAGATAATAGAGTTCTAAAGGATGAATACTAGTGAAATAAAGGAACATTTTGAATAGCTAGTATAGACTGAATTTAGACATAAACTCAAGTTTAGGGGAAAAATATTTGGATTATATAAGCTTTGAAAAAAAAAACAAAAAAATAATAAACATCGTGGCATGCTTGTCTAGTTTTGTGGCCTTCGTTACTTGAGTAAGTAAGCCCAAGGGGATTGTCTCTACACCTAGCGCCCTAAGGTCTTAATGTCTTGGGAGTCGTTGGTCGAAAGCTCGTTAAGGTAACACTGAAAAGCCTAAGGGAATAAGACAATGCATAGTCATGAGGAAAAAGAAAAAAAAAGAGCAGTAATAAGCGGGAAAAGTGTAAAAAGCTCCTGTTATAAAAAAAGCATAAGTATTCCATTTTAACCCTTGGACTTTGGTAAGTGTTTGGTTTCAGTCGAAACAAGCTTATTTGATGAGATCTCAAGTTTACACTATATGATGCCTACTAAGAAATTTATTATCTTTCATATTTTTGCCTTTCATTGGTTAGCATGGTTGTTGATCACACACGCACGATATCAGTAATAACAGATTTAGATTTATTGATTGTTGGGATATTATTGATCTGCCTTAACATGATGTATTAGCATGTTGTTGTGATTTTTCTGAGGCCTATGAACATACGGTGTGCTATTTGATTGGTGGAATTAAGAACATATAGATAGTTTGCATTTGCATGGTAGTTAGTTTTTTTCGTGTTGTTTTGTGTTTTGTTGCTTGAAGACATGTAATGATTTAAGTTTGGGGGTATTTGATGATTGGGTAGTATACCCATGTATCAAATATTCTTGGGCTTAAATTTGTGCACTCTTGAGTCATTTAGAAGTATTTTTATTGTGTTTAGTTGTTGTTTTGCAGAATCAGGAGCGATAGGAGCGATTGGGGAGTTTTAAACTACAAAAGGGTAGTTTGGTAATTTCTATGGTACAACGCTGGGGCGCTGGGAATTGTACTAGATGAAGCGTCGGGGCGTTGGAGCTCGGCTAGAGTTGACCAGACACGTGTTTTGACCGTCTGTTTGACTTGGTTTGGCAGATTTAATTTAGAATTTGAATTGAGAAAGGATTGTGGTAAGATGAGGAGAATATATAAAGTTTATTCAGCTGAATTTGGGGGACTATCAACCACAATTGAAGACCAAGCAAGTAATTACTTGAAGATTAAAGGATTAGCTCTTGAGTTTTATTCTTCTTTATTCTTTCAATTTGTGTAATTCTTTAAGGATGATTTTTAAAAGATTATTGGTTTTAATTTTTGCTATGAACTAAATTCTTTAATTAAGAATTCAATTAAACCTTTTATGGCTATAAATTAGTTATTTGATTTATTCCAATTGTTTATGTTAAAGTGAATTGTTTATCTTGCCTTGCATTTATTGATTAATTATTTGGCCAGTAATTACCTTGTTACTCTAGAAGGAATTGAAAGAGGACTTCTAGGGTTAGATCTGGGCACGATAACGTGTGACTTAGTTATTTGTAAAGTGAATAATTAGGTTTGTGAATTGAATGGAAATATCTGTTCACCGCATGTAACACATAATGAATTGGGATTGAAAGGAGTTTAACTCAATTGTTTTGCATAGGAATATAGCAATATTAATTTGGATTAAATAGAAGTCAATTGATCACTTGGAAAATTACTTTTGGCATTTGAGAATTCCTGTTAACAATTCTGTAGGCATAATAATTGGGATAATTAGATAATTGATTTATAGTTCACAACTGGGGATATGGAGGTCTTAATCTTTATTTATCTGAATTCATTCATTCAAATCTTAGTTCTGTTTATTTTATTTATTTTAGAATAATCTTCTTTTAATTGTTAAATTTAGTTTTTTTTTAATTATAAAAATCACATCTTATGGTTGTTTAAATAAAATTGGATTAATACAGTACTAGTAGTCGGAATTTATTGATTAGAATTCTCTGTGGGATCGACATTCTATCTTATCACTTTATTACTTGTTGATCGTGTATACTTACACGTATTCATTGATTGAGAAATCAATCAACAGTAATTCCGGCGCAGCTGCGCCGTGTCTGGTTTGAGCCAGGAATAGTCTGCTTCGGCAACTGTTTAGCAAAAACACATGAATTATTCACAAAATTGATTCTAAATAGTCCTATATCAGTTTAAACATACTTATATGGTCATATAACAACTATATAACAATTACCCAACCTCATCATCATCTAACACCACAAAATCAAGAATTTGAATTTCAAGAACTCAACACTCTTTTTGACAGAGACTGATAATAGAAAGTAAGGAATGTAGTTATACCTCTGCAATATGAATGAATTTTCTGCTAATTTGAACTTCCAAGTCCTTATAACACTTTTATACTCTCAATTCCATACTAGCAATTCTCAGCAATGAAATTAGAGAAGGAGAGTTCATGTAACACCCGAGAATTTCCACGTATTATTAAATGAATATATTAATGGAAATAATATTTATGTGAATATAAGTGTTATTGTTTGGTGAGTTGGTTAATTCAATTGATTCGTATTTAGATCAATGAGTATTAAGAAACGTGAAGTGACAATGAGAATTATGAAATGCCTTGTATGGCATAAGATGAAACGAGAGAATTCATTAAGCGAGTTGAAATGGGAATTAGAAAGATTAATCGGGAATGATCATGAGATTTTATATAAGTAATCAATACGCTCTTAGACTTGTAATATCACTCTTGTGGACATTAATTCATGTCAAGTAAAATGGGTATGGCGATAGGGGTTGACACTAGCTTAAGCTAAACCAGTCTTGGCACTGTCCAGGCACGGCACAGCTCTAGTAGCCCCGAATACGGGCCCCAAATCACCGCAGATCCGGTATACTATTTCTATAACTATTTGCGGAATATATAAACATAAAATGTTTATACATTACATTACACACATTACCCCAAGGTCGAGTAACCTTAACTTATACACAAATCATAAACTATTTATCACACAACAATATTTATCAAATTATACTATTACAAACTAGCCACACATTTTATCCCAAGCCGAACTTGGTATTATCTTTTTCTATATCCAAACGCATTCGCCTTATTTGCAATGTTTTATCATGATATAGCAAGGGCGAGCATGAAAGTTGCCCAGCAAGTTTATATACAACAATATAACGATATATCATGATTGAAGAGTATGAATAATGGGCTTGCTATAATTCATCAATATAATTGAGAACTTGCACGAACAAATTTTTGACTGAACAAGTTTTAAACATGAACAAACATTTCTGAACTAACTGGTAATGAAGGTGATCAGCCTTTCATACCTGACTTATACATGCAAGATGTACAGAGTACAAATTTCATGGCAATCAGCAATGATTAACCATAAGCTTGAAGAAACTACTCTTATTAGAGTTAAGTAAAAGAAACTTGCCTGAACCGTTGATTACCGCAATGCAATTTATAATTCTTTACCCGAAGACCTAATATTAGTAATATAGATATCCAATATTAGAATAATATCATCACAGTATAATACTGTTATATTTATACACACAGAATAACCTAAACACATAGCACATAACCCTATCAGTCTTAACAACATATACGACTTAGTATTAGGTCAAACTATTTCAGTCTGACTTAAAACCGACACAATTCTATCATCCCGACGGTCTAGTCGGACAAAAAATGAATTTAAGTTCAATTAAACTCTGCCTAAACACTTAACCATTAACACAGATAATTTCTAATCAGACAAAACATTTTTCCTAGGCTCGTAATAATTTTCGGATAATTATTACCATTTATCAACATTTTTCAATCCTTAAAACCGTATTTAAATGAATTAAATACAACATAATACCTTAATCATATATTTTTTTAATATAAAATATTAATGAAAATCATTACATAATATTATAATATAATTATAATATCACAAAGTATTTTTAATACTTTAAAATCATTTTTATATGATTTTCCAACACTTTAATCCATTATCCGATAATTGATATTAATATTAAAATATTAATATTTTCATGCCAAAATATCAAAAGTTATATTTTATAACTTAAAATATTTTTATAACACTTAAATCATTTTTATAGGATTTTTAAATCATTAATACTATTTTTCCATAATTTATTTAATATATCCATTAAATAAACTAATTACCATTAATATTGATTAATTAGTGAATTTCATCACAAAATATTAAAAGTCATCAAAAATAACTTAAAATATTTTCTTATACCATAATATAATTTTTCATGATTTTTCATGAATTAAAACCATTTTTAAATAATTTATTTAATATAATAACTAAATAAATAAATACCTTTAATATTCCAAAAATACTAAATATTTTTTAAATATATCCAATATAATTAAAAACTATTTTTCAAGCTTTAAAATAATTTTTCATAATTTATTATGTATTTTTAATAATTAAAAACCATTTTTTCTAATTTTAAATCATTTTCAGAATTTTCAGAAATTAAAAATAATTCAAAACCGTCGCTATAGGCTTTAGCGACAGAAATCTGTTGTCTTGGGTGTTCTTCACCAGCCAGAATTCCAAAGTCAGCATCCGAGTGGACTAGTTTGACCGATTATAATTCTCAATCCATTACGTTTCTGGGCAATCTAACATTTAGTGCTTGTAGTACTAGTGTAATAATACAATTATCAACAAATATCATGTTTAAACAACATCAGATCTGGAAGATATTGGTCATCAAAAACTCTGATAATGTTGTTCTTCAATTTCTGGGTTTTCCAGAAATTGAAGAACAGTCGAGGTGCCTGTTTTAGATCCTTATAACTTGAAATCTAGGTTTTTCTTCTGTGATCTAAAGGTTAAATATTTCAGGGGAGATGTAAAGCTACAATTACATATCAAAAAGTATATCTAACAACAACATATACACAAGATTAAAGTTGGTCAAAGTTCTGACAAAAATTCGGCTGATGAAGATCTGGGTTTTCCAGAAAACCTTCATCAGGCAGTTCGGTCAATGATGTTTGACCATGATTCTACACTGTTCTGTTCAATATATAAGAGATCTAAGGACTTTAGTGTATAGTCTATATACCAGACAACCAGATTAAAGCAAAAATTTAGCCTAAACATCAAACGTCAGTAAGATTCATAGCCTGAAATATCTTGTCAGACAACATAGAATATTTTTGGGTTGCCCAGATTCAAGTTTTTGTGACTGGTCAACGACCTTTGACCACTTGTAACTTACGATCTAGACAAGATCTGGACTTGCTTCGAATTTCAGAGTAAAGACCAGATAACATACTATCAATATAAACAATCAAAACACAAAAATAATTAACAGATATGAATCTATGGGCTCTGACATTCGACTGTCAGGCCCCAAATTTCTATTTTTCTAGATTTTTGAAAAATACTATTTCGTGCACTTTGATGTTATGGATCTGGGTTTTGGCCACCCAGATCATCAAATAACACTCAATAACACAACTTTAACCAATGAAATACAACATCTAACATCAGATCTAAAAATTTCTAAGTTTAGGGTTCTATATAATTTTGAGCTTTTGATCTACAATCTGATTCTGGGTTCCTGATCAAGGCTTGCTAAGACATGAAATTAGCTTAGGTTCTCACTCTCTTTCACTCAAATTTTTGAAATTTCTGGAGAGAGAGTCTTGGGAGAAAAATAAGAGCAAAAGTGGTCCTTTTCTCTCTCTAATTCTATATATATAATTGTATGATGCATGAATGGCTGTAAAAAGGGGCTGATTTGCTGTCATCTTTAGTCAAGGGAGTGGTTTGGGTGGCTGAACAACTAAAGGTTTGGCCACAATTACAAGCTAGCTCATTAAAACCCTTAAAAGGGCACTTATGCCATTTCCTTAATTTCTAGAAATTGCCTTAGGGTTTAGGGTTTGTTAGTGTTTAGGGTTTAACCATTTAGGGTTTAAATTTTAACCCTTAAATATTTAGCAACTTGGATTTCTAAGATTTTCTAGTTAAATTTAAAATAGAAAATCATGCTTTCTATATTATAATTAGGGCTTCCTAATTATATCTTAATTTCCTAATCATAAATCAATCTTGCTAATTAGGACTAATTTATCCTAATTAAAATTGCTAATTAAGCACTTAGGGTCAAATTTATATATTAGGTTTCAAACCACATTTTAGGGTTTAAAATAATGTTTCAATTTTAGAAATTTAGATTTCCTAATTAGATTAGGGTTTCTAATAACTTGACAATTAGGATTTATATTTCCTAATTAACATTGCTAATTAAGTAATTAAATCCATCACTGTACAATTAGGGTTCAAAATAGTCATTAGGGTTTCCAACCCACAAATTAGGGTTTTCTAATAGAAAATAAAACAATTTGGGTTCCATAAATTGAAAATTAGGGTTTTTTAAATAATTAACCTTTACCCTAATTAATACTTAATTATTAGTTTTAAAGCATTAAAATTCTCCGTTATATTCCAGATTAGGGTTTCATTTTATCAGAATCTGAAATTAGGGTTTTCAGATCTGGTATTAGGGAATTCAAATAATCAATTAAGATTTTAGATAATTCATTAGGGTTTTTCATAATTAATAAAAATTATTGGCGTTTAACCTTATACATACATTTCATTCCCAATCTAGGGTTTTCAATATCCGATTTAAGATTTCGTACTCCCAGAACTGAAACTAAGGTTTCCAGAACCGATTTCTAGGGTTTCTTATTAGACGTTAGGGTTTACTAACTGAACGTTGTCGTTCTTAATATAAACTTAGGGTTTTGTCACAGATATAATTTATCTGATCAACCCATGACCCTTAACCACATTCTGAACACATCATTAACCATATACACAAAGCATATTTACATAAATCCTTAATCCTGATTAATTCACCTATATCCTTTACCGAATTTTGAAATCCTCAAAATTCAATCCCAATAACATCAAACACATACATTTATTTTCTGTCTAGGTCTATTATTTAACCTTAAATCAATCATTTAAGATTTTCATAAATTGTCTAATTTCTCGGGTTGTCACAGCAGCTGCGCCGTCCCAACAGTACAAGCAGGCGCAAATGCGCCAGTGGTCAGTTAGAGAAAACTAATTTGTTTCACTTTGATGATTAAATGAAACAATTATGTGATTTGTGTGACATTGATAAACCACGGAACAAAGTATGTTATGTTCAACGAAGTAATTATTAAGTAAGCCATTATTTAATATTAATTGATTATGGTGGAATGTGGATTACTTAGTAATTAACTAATCGTGTGTGATTAGTATTATTTCCAATATACTAAGAATTACATTGATAAATAATGATTATGGAAATCTGTAAATACATTGATCAATGATGATTGGATTAATTAATATTGGTGTTAATTAATCAAGGAAGTGAATAATTTATTTATTTATTTATTTATATGATAATATTAGATTAACGGTTATGTGCATATACAACTATATTATATAGTGCAGTGTGACATTTATGTGACTATATATTAAGTCTTAAAAAACTATATTGTATAAGGCAATGCGATTAAACATATTGGAACTATATGTTATAAATACATTATCTACGTGGCAATATGTGTGTGGGTATACAATAAAATAATATACCATGAACATATTGTATACTATTATTTCAATAAAGTGTACTAGTGTGATAAAATGTACATGGATTATATGTATGTTATATTTCCATATTGCACTTACTGCCTTGAAACATAAATTATTAAAACTATGACATAAGTTATCATGTGGTTATGTAAGAGTAGAGTTGATTATGGAACTACCCGGGCAAAAATACCTGACTGCAATATTTTATTGCGTATATTTAATGTACATAAATTATATGATGTGAGTATATATTTAATCCCTAAATTACTAATATGGTAACAATTGTACATTGGGATTACATTATGAGAATTAAATAAACCAAACCAAGCCTAGGTAACATAAAATGGTTGGATTTTTTCTCTTGTCTCATAATTAGTGTCACCAAGTATAATGAACAGTAACCCAAAGCTATAATACGTATTCTTCTAAAAGGCTAGAGCTAGGTGATGATGGCTGAGCTTGAGGGTGGTTGGCCAACTCTTGAGCAACCATTGTTTCATTGCATTGCACCATGAATTCAAGTTTTGTGTGACTCAAAGGTCCAGTCCAAAACTCTTCTATAAATAGCAGCCATGTTTATCACTTGGTGTTGCTTGAAGTTGTCTGAGAATTTCTTAGTGTAAGATTGAGAGCATACAAGTGTTCTAAGAGTTTAAGACTTCAACTAGTAGCAAGTCCATTCATATTGAAGAGGTATAACTCTATTCCATGCTTTCCAATTTCAATTTCTGTAAACATAGTTTTAAGTTCTTGAAATTCAAATTTTTGATTTTGTAGAATTAGATGTTAATGAGGGTGGGTAATGTTTATAAAGTTATTATATGTCATTATGAGCATGTTTAAACTGATACATGAGTGTTTACAATCAATTTTGTGTGTAAATTATGTGTTTGGGCTGAATAGTTGCCGAAGCATACTGTTCCTGGCTCGAACCAGGCGTAGCGCAGCTGCGCCGTATTAATAGTGAGGCGCAGCGCAGCTGCGCCGGTTCCTTTTTTCAGTTGAAGCTTCTGTTTTATAACCTGATCAATATTAGTTAATTGTTATTATTCAAGCTAGCATATAAACATATGTAAGAGGTATATACAAGTATATTAACTCAATATAAACATGTTTTAATAGTCTTGCATGATTAACGAAGGTATATGATTTAAATGGAGATTTGGACTTTAGGTTTTGAAAATAAAATATGTTAGAGATCATGTTCTACAAATTTTGAACCTAGTAAGCTATACATGACTGATTTTACACATTAATGAGCGTGCTCGAATGTACATGGTTCCTTTGTGCATAACTACCTTATTAGGCTTTGTGTTAGTGATGTTTTCAAGAAAAGGTTTAGCCTAGTGAGCTAACATGCAAGATTTTTACATAGTTTATGTTATAACTTTGCGAGCATGTTAACATAACTTGACTACATATGCTTAGAGTTTTGAAGTTGTTTTAAGTGTGATAGATTGCATAGTTCAAGCCTAAAATGGTTTCAAAAGCAAACTTGGACATATTTTCAAAATCTAGTTGTATCACATGAATATCTAGATGCTAATAAGATAAGATGCCATGTTATGTCTATAATATCTCTAGGTATGATTTATATGTATGGAATTTGATGATTTCAAAATAAACATGAGTTTAAAGTATGATTTTAAGCTGTAATCAATAATAGCTATGAACAAGCATTATGAATGCTACAAGTATATGCATTAACAGAATTTAAAATCTCTATATGGGTGTATAGCCAAGTAACGAGTCATGGTAACCGCTTGATAATGTTTTGCTTGAATGCCATGAAATACGTAAGTTCAAACTTATACAAATAAACTCAATAACGGGTATGTGAGTATGTGAACACCTCTAACATGTAGATATGGTAGAGTATTAGTACGTAGATGTGCAAGGTTTGGACAGAAACAGAAAGGCAGCAGCTCAACCCTGGTCTAGCCAGGGGACAGCGCAGGTGCACCGTCCCTAGGCCTAGATAGGGCGGAGCTGTGCCAGTCTAGAAATTAAGATAATAAGTTCTGATTTTGGACAGCTATCTTGTATGGTACCTATATTACTAGAAGAGGTTTTAGAGCTACTGATACATGTATATATGTGATAATTAAGTGAGATGATGGAGTTTTGTCTCGAACTATAAAAGTCCATGAGTAAGGAGGTCTTAACCTTGAGCATTCTTGATTTGTTTATGAAGTAACTAAGTATTTGATTCATGATGAATTTATAATCTGATGTTTATACCGTATCATGTAAAGCTTGATTAAAGACTGTGTTAGCTAATGAACATCTTGAACATATACTACGTTATAAATAGGATTCGAAAGTGTTAATTTCATAAAGTGGATAAACTATGCTTAAGGCAAGTATCAAAACCCTACTCTTATTGTGCTAGTATCCTTGCGTTCTTTATTCGACGAATACCGTAAGCTTGTCACTTTGAATACAAGTTATATTACTTTCTCGTTCAAATGAGCTAGTATATTAAACCCTTGTGAAAGCTATTATTCGTGTTGAACTTGGTATTGTCCTTGAATATTGTGAAAGAGTCGATGCCATTTGATTCGGATAGACTATATGCATGTTTATAAAACTGTCCAAACCAATTAATTGGTGCAAAAATCTTGAAAACTGAGTTGAACAACCCTTATGGTAAGGGGAATGTATGTTGTTGGAAACCCCAACACATGAGTGGTTTATTATTGTGGTGTTATGCATAACTTAAAGTATTAAAGACTGATCATCTATAGTACATGATATTTTTTGGGTTATCGATTTAATATTGGTAATTCTAGTAGATGTTCCACAGTCCTTAGTGACTGCTCAGTATAAATTGTTTATCCAATTGGATACGTTGATAGTCGTTGAATTCATATATATATGTTGATTTATATTGAATTATCGTTCTTATTCCAAGAATTGTTGACATTCATTGTTCATGTTATTATTCTAAAACTCTGAACTATCTTAGAGATGATACTTCGATATTTCAAACGTATGTTATGAAACTCTTTACCCTTGTTGTATATTACTTGTTGGGCAATTTGTGCTCATCCTTGCTTATTTAAAACCTTTCAATTAATGAGGAACAAGGAGGTGTCTCTGAAATAGACAAGGGCAAGGGCAAGGCTACCGACTAGCTTGTCCCTTTATGTTTAAGATCTATTATGTTGTATTAAGACTATGTTTGAGCTTAAGTAGGGTTATGTAATAAGTCTTTATTTCGTATTATTATGTAATCTATTAAGCACTGTAGGTTGCGAGACTTGGGGGAATAATTATAATAAATCATTGTATATTATTCTAAATTAGATTTTCCGTTGTGAATGTGTTATATTAGTTATTATAGTTATACCATGAGAATGTGATGAACCGAAATCGAGTGACCAAGTAGAGGTCCGAATTTGGGGGTGTCACAGGTTGGTATCAAAGCTATAGTTATAAACCATATGAGCGAGTGTCCTTAGAATATAACTTAAGAAAACTTAGAAGTTAGGAAGGAGATAAAACTCATGTAGAGTTTTCCTTGAGAGATTTAGTGTGTGATGAAATGTAACTTCATTCTATACAATGAACTTATGTTTATTTAACATTCTAATGGAGTTGTTGTTTGTCTTATCTTATGTTGGTGATTGTAGGATGACTGACATGGGAGGACCTAGCCGAGTAGTAGAGGAGGAGCCACGTGATATCCACATAGCATTTGAGACACGCTTGATAGCAGAGCCTATTCCAGTAATGGCCCCTATTGAAGATGGCGATGAGGAAGAGGTGGAGTCTAACCCTGAAGAGGAGCCTATGGAGGAGGAGCCCCAGCCTATAGAGGACTCCGACGAGACTAATTTTGAGGATCAGATGTTCGGAGAGTATGAGGAGCAGATATTAGAATTGGGATGTAGAGTAGAGGAGCTTGAGGCTGAGGCTAAGGAGAGAGAGTCTGCGTTCCAAAAGTTGAGGGATAAGGACCATCAGAGGAAACTAGTGATGCAGGAGATGGAGGTGGAAATTGCTCACCGTAAGGAGGCAGGGATCCAGATGGGAGCTTTGTTTCACCCAGCAGTGGCGAGGAATGTTGAGGTGGCTGGAAAGCTAGAGGAATTAGAGCAGAAGGTTTTGAGTGAGAGGACAGAGAAGGAGACTCTCTGAACTCAGTTAGAGATGGAGGTGATGGAAATAATTCACTTCGAGGAGAAGTGGGAGGAGGCCAATGATAGGGCAGATGATCTAGAGGATGAGGTGCGGTGCAAGAGGAGGAAGATGAACAAGATGGGCTATGCTCTTCGCACAGCCATGGAGAGATTGATCGATGGGGTAAACCACTACCCAGCTGAGCAAGGACAGACCTGACATACCATAAGTCGGGATATGGTGGTGTACATTACGCAGAAGGAATACCCGAGCGCGTTGGAGCATGGGATGTTAGTAGTGTAGTAGTTTTATTTATGTGTTGTTAAGATGTTATTGTAATCTCAGTCTTTTGTAAGACGTGAGGTAGTAATAAAACCCCAACTTTTGAAAAATGTTAGAGGGGTAGTATGATGGTGTTGCCCCCGTCTTTTGTGATATTAGGGGATATGTGATATCATTTATAGCAGTATGCTAGAAAAGAACATGTAATGTAACCATTTTGCATATGAATATAAATGATCTTATTTCAGAAACGTGTTATAAATTTGTAATTCTTTTCTATTGAGAAATGTCTAAGTATTATAACTAGATAATAAAATGAAAATTTTATGATGCACAAAATGCCGCCCAGACGTAGAATAACTGTCTAAGAAGAGTCAGTTAATGATGAGAGAGGATCAGTAGATTCGATACAACGATTAGTAGATTTATTGAGAGAAGCTCTGAGGGGAAGAAACAAAACGGTACCACCCGTTCCCCAAGTTGTCCCAGTGACATCCTTAAAAGACTTTAAGAGTGTAGGACCCCCAGAGTTCACGGGAACTACTGACCTAATAGTTGTGCAAACCTGGATCAAGGAGATTGAAAAGGCCTTCACTATAGCTCGCGTGGGTGAAGACCAGAAGACAGTATTTGCCATATACATGATGAGGGGCGAGACAAACTATTTGTGGGAAACTAACCAGCAAAGAGTTGGGGAAATAACGATAACATGGGAGATGTGACGCCCCCAAAATAGGTATACATCACGCATCTTGAGTCTCCAGATACATGGTACAAAATTCAAATACAACTTAATTATACAACAGTCATGCAAAATACGACGACATATATACTATGAGTTTTAATACAAATATTGTAACGCATATAATACGACAATATTCATACTCAAATTAATACATGTCATATAAAGTACAACAACAAATATTTTAAGTCTCCAAAGGGACACGAAAAGATTTATGTTCTCTTCATTTTACTGTGGTGCACTTTTGACGCTTTCAGGGTCGGGTTCTCATCACCCTAATGTTGTTGACCAAAATTAATTATTAAGTGACGTATAAAATACGACACACACATCTTAGGTCCTCAATACAATTATATATTGCATGTCATGCCATAGTAAGGACTACTAATGTTATCATCTGGACCGTCACTCCATTCCCCGACTAGTTGTTGATCGATTTCACAATCAATGAATACGTGCAAGTATACACGGTCAACAAGTAATAAAGTGATAAATTGAGTATCGTTCCCACAGAGAATTCTAATTAATAAATTCCAACTACTAATACTATATCAATTCAATTTTATTCAAACAATGATAAATTATGTATTCCTGAATTACTAACACAAAATTAAACACTTAAAGATATTGACCTAAAATAAACAAATCAATAAACTAAAACTTGAGTGAATAATTTTCGATAAATAAAAGTTAAGATTTCAATATTCCTAATTATGAACTATAAATCAATTACCTACTCATCCCAATTATTATGTATACTGAATTGTTAACAGGAATTCTCAAATGCCAAACGCCCTTTTCCAAGTGATCAATTGACTTCTATTTAATCCAAATTAATCTTGCTATATTCCTATGCAAAATAATTGAATTAAACTCATTCCAATTTCCTATATGTTACATGCGGTGAACAGATATTTCCATTCAGTTCACAAACCCAATTATGCATATAATCAAGTCACATGTTATCATGCCCAGTTCTAACCCTAGAATTCCTTTTCCAATTCCTTCTAGAATAATAAGGTAATTATTGGCCAAATAATTAATCAATAAAATCAAAACATCATAAACAATTCACTTCAACATAAATAATTAGAATGAGTTAATAACTAATTTATAGTCATAAAAGGTTCAATTAAAATCTTAATGAAAGAATTAGTTCATCACGGAAATAAAAACCATTAATTGTTGACAAATCATCCTTAAAGAATTACAAAGTAAAAATAAGGAGAAAAAGAATAAACTCTGTAGCCAATCCTTAATCTCCAAGCAATCTCGCGTAGCCCTCAATAGAGAACTTGTTGAATCCTCCCAAGAATAATAGTCCAAAAAAAATCTCCTTATTTCAACACTTAGTTTCTTTTTATATCCCCCCACAATCCTCCTCCAATTAGGTTTTATTTTAGCTCCCAATGACCAAATTAAGTCCAACCAGAAGTCAAACGCGCTAATCCAGTCAACGCCAGCCGAGGCTCAGCGCCCCGGTGCTGTAGATAGTATAGTTCCCAGCGCCCCGGCGCTGGACTTCTTCAAAATTACCAAATTGCCATTAATTGCTTGAATTTCCCATAATTGCCCCTCCAGCTTCCAAATCTGTAAAACAAGATATAAACACAATAAAAATGCTACTAAATAACTTAAGAATGCAATAATTTAAGTCCAAATATATCCAATTCATGGGTATACTACCCATTCATCAAATACCCCCAAACTTAAATCGTTGCATGTCCTCAGGCGACAAAACATAAAATCACAAAACAAAACTAAACATCATGCAAATGCAAACTATTTATATTTATATGTTCGTAATTCCAGCAATTCAAGAGCTCGTGTATATCCATATGCCTCAGAAAAATCACGTAAACATGCTAATTCATCATGCAAAAGCAGATCGACAATATCCCAACAATCAACGGATCTAAATCTGTTATTACTGATATTGTGCGTGTGTGTCCAACAACCATGCTAACCCATGAAAGACAAAAATATGAAAAATAATAACTTTCTTAGTAGGCATCATACAGTGTAAACTGGAGAACTCATCAAATATACTTGTTTCAACTGAATTCAAACACTTACCCGAATTCAAAAGTCAACATGGAATACTTATGCTTTTCTTTTCTTTTTTTTTTATATAAATGACTGTGCAATGTCTCATCTCATTAGGCTAACAGTGTTACCCCTTAGCGAGCTTTCGACCAACGACTCCCAGACCATATAAGACCTTAGGGCGCTAGGTTTTAAGATACCCCTTCGGGCGTACTTGCTCAAGTAACAAAGGCCCCGAAACAAGACTAGTCACTCTGTATATATATTTTTTTATATATAGACGGTTGGTGAGTGCGTTTTACGCTCCGTCTCACGCTTGTGTTTATGGGGAGTGTTTCTCCTCAACCCACCACAAAACTCAACACATTTTTTCTTTTTATATATTCCAAATATTTTCCCCCAAACTCGAGTTTATGCATAAATTCAGTCTCCTCTAGTTATTCAAATTGTTCTTCCATATCACTAGCAATCCTTCTCTAGAACTCTATTATCTAACCATTTAAACTATCATAACCAACATGGTCGTTTTGTCAAAGTGCTTTCCTATAATATCAATGTCAAACAGATAAAGATCCAATTTATGTCAAGAAAATCATATCACTAAATCAACAATCCTTACTAGACTTGTTCATGCAATTCTACTTTCATCATTGGCCCCAGATATACGCACTATCAAAAACTAGAATTAACATGCAATCCTAAATGCAACTTTATTAATAATCAATCCACATACGAATAACAAGCTACCACTTTTTTAAAATAAAACTTAACCACCCCCAAACTAATCTAGAGCAATGTCCTCATGCGAAAAATAAGGCAAAATAAAACAGAGGACTTCCCTGACGAGCTTATTCCGCTGGGGGAGCATCATCGTCTTCACTCATCTCTTGATCAGAAGGGGGAAATATCGGCAGAACGGGAGCCGTTGGGAAATGACTAAGTGGAATGCTCGGATGGGTTTGGATGGTTAGTGCATTCTGCGCAACAAATTGGTCAACTAAATACTTGAAAATCACATCTTGGCGTTCCGATAAGCGCACATTCTGGGACTCAATGTTGTAAAACCAGCCATCTATCTCCCGCTGGACAGCGTCAGGGACCACACCTCGATGAGCTGCTGTCGATGGGCCGTAAGTAGATGGAGCCTGAGGGGGTGGGGCTTGTGTAGACGTAACTTGGAGAATAATGAAACCAAGTCCCCTAGGGTGATTAGCTCCACCTGACCACACTTTATAACGACGGATCAATTTATGGTCCAACACGGGCATAGGAGTTTGAATCATCTCGTCGGATTTCCATTTGACCCCAAACTTAGCACATAATACGCAGATCAGTGACGGATGTGGTAACCCTCCTGTAGTCCCACCGCGAGAAGCGCGGAGCATAGATTGCTGAATAAGATGGCCGACATCAATGCTGAAGCCTTGTATGACGGAGTATAATAGCACAGCCCTTTCTTTGGTTACGTGACTCACATGTGCGCAGGGCATCAATTTAGCACAGATGAAGGCATACCATGCCTTTCCATATAGACTGAGGTGAGATAATGGGAAAGTCATGCTGCCACGCTCATGCAGGGTCCATGTAGTGCCCGGTTGACACAACTCCTGAATAATCTGTTCATAGTTCGGCCCGTCACTCACTAAACTAGCATATGCATCATGAAGACCCTCTAATGGTAGTTGATAGCACCCATTTATATCCTCCTCGCCGATTTCCACGGTTTTACCTCTGACAAATACCCCATAATGGTCATATTCGTGAAAGTTAGCGTAGAATTCTTTAACAACTGCGATCACTGCCGGGTCAGGCTGTTCGGTGAAGGAGAACCAGTTTCGTTCAACAATCATCACTGCGATTTCTCTATCCTTGGTTTGATAGGGACGGAGACCACGTTCGGGGACTAGTGAGCGGGTGGCCATGCGGCTATAGCGTTCTTGAGTTGCGAGACTAACAAAATGCCGGCTGTCAAATTTTGGAGGTGAAACTGAAGCGGCCCCGGACCCTTCGCCACGGTGACGTTTGGATGCCATGTAGAGAGTTCTGAAAATACAAACATAGTCATAGTTTAGCTTTAAAAAGAATTTACGGTTGGATACATGTGTGCATAGCATTACCCCGAAACTGTATAAAATATTAGCGTGATGAGTGCACAGGCAGGGAAGAGGCATGAAACTGGCAAGTATGTTAAACTACACATGCTTTTTGACTTAGACAATTTGTCAAACACCTAGGCATCAACTGATAATTTGAGTTCAACCATCACTAATTCCATATCTATGCATGCCATTCCTGTAGCATTCACTAACCTTGTGTGGTTGAGTATGCCAAATAGTATTGAATTATCTATGAATTCTATTGGATTTCCTAGATGCACATAATAAGGAAGAAAAATCTGGATCCATAATAATATGAATACACAGCAAATCATACCGTTGCTACCTTCAAAGAAGTTGGAGGAGTATAACTCGGCACACAAGAATCCGACACAGTGATTGAGGTGCAGTAGATGTGTGGGAGAACTATTATCCAAGGTTCAAGTACCTTGTGATTTGGAGAGGGGGAGAGGAGTTTAGGAGAATGGGAGAGTTTGGAAGCGTAACTGACCTGATTTGTCGGCGTGTGAATGGAGTGGGGTGAGAAGGAAACGGTTGAGAGTTAAAATTTTAAAGCCTAACCTGATCCTGTTGGGATGGTATAGCGTCGGGGCGCTGGAAATGCCTTAGAAGCCAGCGCCGGGGCGCTGGGCTTGACTTTTAGGTTCTGGTGCTTAGCGCCGGGGCGCTGTAAATTAATGGGATGCCAGCGCCGGGGTGCTGGGCTTGGTTTGCAGTTTCTGGTGCCTAGCGCCGGGGCGCTGGGTCCTTAGTAATGGGAGCGACGGGGCGCTGGGTTTACCTGTGTACAATTCCCATACATGGAAAATCATTAAGAATTAGCCTAGCAGAATTAAATTCTTCAAAACTAAACAAAAAATAAAAATACATAAAAGTAAAAAAAATTAAAAAAAAATTAAATAACGTCAAAATTATAGAACTCAATGGGTTGCCTCCCAAGAAGCGCTTGGTTTACAGTCGTCAGCCCGACTTTTCGGTGTTGTTCAGTTGTCGACTGGTTCGGAGAGGTACTGGACCGTAGCTTGTCGTTCGATTGGTCCACTCCAATAATGTTTCAGACGTTGACCATTGACCTTGAATGTACGCTATGAATTCAGTTCCTCGACCTCAATGTTGCCATGTGGAGCGACAGATATAACTACAAATGGCCCGGACCACCTGGATTTCAATTTTCCCGGAAATAGACGCAAGCGTGAGTTGAACAGTAGTACTTGTTGGCCCGGTGCAAATGTTCTGTTAAGAATTTTTTTGTCGTGCCAAGCTTTTACTTTTTCCTTGTAGAGCTTAGCATTTTTGTATGCATTGAACCGGAATTCATCCATTTCGTTCAATTGCAGTAACCTTTTCGCCCCCGCTGCTTCTAGATCAAAGTTTAGTTTCCGAATGGCCCAATGTGCACTGTGTTCTAGCTCGACCGGTAAGTGACACGCCTTTCCGAATACCATTCTGTACGGTGACATGCCGATCGGATTTTTGTACGCTGTTCGATAGGCCCAGAGAGCATCGTCAAGCCGCACTGCCCAATCTTTTCGTGACGGATTGACTACTTTTTCTAGGATCCTCTTAACTTCCCTATTCGACACCTCTGCTTGGCCATTGGTTTGTGGGTGATATGCTGCTGCAATTTTGTAACGAACCCCATACTTTACAAGCAATTTGGTGAACTGCTTGTTACAGAAGTGAGTCCCCTCATCACTTATTATAGCTCTCGGTGTCCCAAATTGGGTAAAAATGTTCTTCTTTAAAAATTGGATAACAACGTTGGCATCATTTGTGGGTAACGCTACGGCTTCTACCCATTTGGAAACATAATCGACTGCTAACAAGATGTAATGATTCTTAAAAGAAGATGGAAATGGTCCCATAAAATCGATTCCCCATACGTCGAATAGTTCCACCTCTAGAATTGTGTTAAGTGGCATTTCATTGCGCTTGGAGATATTACCTACGCGTTGGCATCGATCGCATTTCAGCACAAAGAGATAAGCATCTTTGAATAAAGAAGGCCAGAAAAATCGCGATTGTAGTACTTTAGCTGCTGTTCTATCACCGGAATAATGACCTCCGTAATCTGAGGAGTGGCAGTGGCCTAATATACTATCCATTTCTTCATGAGGAACACAACGTCTTATCATTTGATCTGCACAAACTTTAAACAAAAATGGTTCATCCCAATAGTATTGCTTCACATCGTGGAGAAACTTCTTTCGTTGGTGTGAGGTCAAATCCGGCGGTAATACTTTGGCAACCACATAGTTGACATAGTCAGCATACCAAGGCAATATGGTAGTTACCCGGAACAGTTGCTCATCCGGAAATTTTTCATTAATAACTACGTTGTCTTCTCTCTGTTCCTCTATATTTTCTAACCGAGACAGATGATCCGCCACTTGGTTTTCTGTACTTTTTCTGTCCCGGATCTCCAGATCAAATTCTTGTAACAACAGTACCCATCGTATTAACCGCGGTTTAGCATCTTTCTTTTCAATCAGATATTTAATAGCCGAATGATCAGTGTAGACAATTACCTTGGTGCCTAGGAGATAAGCTCTGAATTTGTCAAAAGCAAACACCACTGCAAGTAATTCTTTTTCGGTTGTTATGTAGTTCAGCTGGGCATCCATCAATGTCTTACTAGAGTAATAGATAGTATGAAAAATCTTATCATGACGTTGTCCCAATACGGCTCCCACCGCGTAATCACTGGCGTCGCACATCAATTCGAACGGTAAAGACCAATCGGGTGGTACAATGATTGGTGCAGAGACCAATTTCTTCTTTAATACCTCAAATGCCTCGATGCATGCCTGATCCATCTTAAACGGCACATCTTTCTCCAAAAGTAAGCATAGGGGTTTCGAAATCTTTGAAAAATCTTTAATAAAGCGTCTATAGAACCCTGCATGTCCCAAAAAGCTTCGAATGCCTTTCACAGATGATGGAGGAGGCAATTTCTCAATTGTATCAATTTTCGCTCTATCCACCTCCAATCCGGATGCGGAAACCTTATGGCCCAGAATAACCCCTTCTTGCACCATAAAATGACATTTTTCCCAGTTAAGCACCAGGTTAGTCTCCACACATCTTTTTAACACCAAGATCAGATTCTTCAAACACGAGTCAAAACTGTCACCGAACACGGAGAAATCATCCATGAATACCTCTAAATTATGTTCGACCATATCAGAGAAGATTGCCATCATACAGCGTTGAAAGGTTGCCGGCGCATTACATAAACCAAACGACATACGCCGTAATGCAAACGTACCGTATGGACATGTGAACATGGTCTTTTCTTGATCTTTCGGTGCTATGGCAATTTGATTGTACCCCGAATATCCATCTAACAGACAGTAGAATTGATGTCCGGCTAACCTGTCCAACATCTGATCAATGAATGGCAAGGGAAAGTGATCTTTGCGTGTGGCTTTATTCAACTTGCGGTAATCCATGCATACTCTCCAGCCTGTAACAGTTCTCGTTGGGATAAGCTCATGAGCTTCGTTTTTTACCACAGTCATGCCCCCCTTTTTTGGTACACACTGTACAGGACTTACCCATGAACTGTCTGAAATTGGGTAAATAATATCGGCATCCAACCATTTTATAATTTCCTTTTTCACCACATCTTTCATAATGGGATTTAACCTTCTTTGCATCTCAATGGTTGGTTTTGATCCCTCTTCCATTAAAATCTTATGCATACAGAAAGATGGGCTAATACCTCGAATGTCAGCTATAGTCCACCCAATCGCTGTTTTGAACTCGCGCAGAACCCGCAACAATTTTTCTTTTTGGGTGTCAGTTAACTTTGTCGAAACAATAACTTGTAGAGTCGAGTCTTTCCCTAGATAAGCATATTTAAGATGAGAGGGAAGTGGCTTTAATTCCAACACCGGTGGCTCTTCTATGGAAGGTTTGCACTTTTTATCTTCAGTTTTGGGCCTCTCCAGGGTGTCGAATGGTTGATTACTCTTTCGGTAGAATGATAATATGTCTAGCCATTTTACCTGCTCATTGTCCGCATCAACACTATCGTTGGCTGCTCCAAGCAACATGGATTCTATCGGATCCTCTGAGTAATTACCGCAAATCTTGTGATTAACTATCTCCTCCATTAAATCCACCCGCAAACACTTACCTTTTTCCTTCGGATAAGACATTGATTTAAACACATTAAAAGTGACTTGTTGATCGTCAACTCTCATCGTCAATTCTCCTTTGTGCACGTCGATTAACATTCTCCCCGTTGCTAAAAATGGTCGTCCGAGAATGATGGGAAGTTTCGTATCTGCTTCACAATCCAAGATAACGATCTGTTGGAAAGATGAATTTATCCACCCTTACTAATACGTCTTCAACGATACCTCGTGGATATGTAACTGATCGGTCTGCCAACAGTAAACTGATATTTGTCGGTTTTGGTGCCTGGAGCCCGAAGTGACGGTAGACTGATAATGGCATCAAATTAATACTGGCCCCCAAATCACACAGTGCTCTTCCCGAAAACTGATTACCAATATCGCATGGAATAGTAAAGCTACCTGGATCTTTCAACTTCGGAGGTAACTTGTTCTGAATAATTGCGCTACATTCTTCGGTTAGTGCCACTGTTTCAAAATCCCCCAGTTTCCTTTTCTTTGATAGCACATCCTTCATGAACTTCGCATAGCTTGGCATTTGTTCTAAAGCTTCGGTGAATGGGATGTTGATATGCAATTTTTTAAAAATATCCAAAAATCTTGAAAACTGCTTGTCTAACTTGGATTTCTGAAATCTCTGCGGATATGGTATGGGTGGTAGTGTTGTAGTCGGCCCGGAAGCATTTGCCTCTCCTATTTCCTCTTTATCTTTCCTGGTTTCCACAACTTCTTCTATTTTAGCTGTTGCGTTGTCCCCTTTTTCTTTATCCTTGACTGTTTGCAACTCCTTCCCACTTCGTAAGATTACTGATTTGCAGTGCTCATTTCTGCCCGGATTTATTTCTGTATCACTCGGGAGCGTTCCTAGTGGACGAGTATTCAATGCATGTGCTATTTGCCCCAATTGATTTTCCAGATTCTTTAACGATGCCCCATGGCTTTGCAAAGTCAGATCTAATTGATTCAATTTCTTGTCTTGTTCCTCGTTCTTTTTGTCAGACGCTCTAATGAATTTTTCCAAGGCTGCTTCCCAACTTGGTATCCTCTCTGGTTGTTGAGGTTGGTTTTGAAATCCGGAGGTGTGTTGTTGTCTAGGTGGTTGAGCTGCAGCTTGATTGTTACTCCAAGAGAACCCTGGATGATTTTTCCAACCTGGAGTATAAGCATTTTGAGTTGGATACGGTTGAGTTGAGCGATTATAGTTTCCTACGAACTGTGCTGATTCAGAATTTATGGCACATTGATCCGTCGCATGACCCCCAGCACACAACTCACAAACCATCGCTAACTGCTGTGTGGCTTGTGGATGCCATGTTTCTTTATGCTTAGCTATTGCAGTCACTTGTGCTGTTAATGCTGTCAGCGTGTCCACTTCATACTTTCCCGATGCTTTTGGATGGTTGGTCCTCGTCACGGGCCACTGATAGTTGTTGGTGGCCATTGTTTCTAACAATTGATACGCCTCATCAAAATTTTTGGACATGATCGCTCCTCCCGCTGCTGCATCAATACTAGACCTCGTGGACGCGTGCAAACCATCACAAAATATCCCTAATTACATCCACTGCGGGATTCCATGATGAGGGCATTTACGGAGCATATCCTTAAATCTTTCCCATGCCTCATATAATGATTCTGCCTCAAGTTGTGCGAAAGTATGAATATCGTTCCGTAGTTTTGCCGACTTCGCTGGTGGGAAGAACTTGGCTAAAATTTTTTGAGCTAAGTCATCCCATGTGGTGATTGAACCAGGAGGCAAGGAGTGTAACCATCTTCGTGCTTTATCTTTTAAAGTGAACGGGAACATCCTCAACCTTATAGCGACTTCCGATACATTGTTAAATTTGAAGGTATCGCAAACCTCCAAGAAGCTCAAGATATGTTCATTAGGATCATCTATTGAAGTACCCCCAAACTGGCATATATTCTGTAGCATCTGAATTGATCCCGGTTTTATCTCGAAACTGTTGCATTGATTGTCGGTCTCTTAATACTTGACTGTAAATCCGTGACGTTTGGCAGAGCGTAATCCCTAAGGGATTTCTGTTCGTTCTCTGCCATGTTTACAAGAATTTCTTGAGTTGTCAGGTCTTCTTCCAGATGTATAAACTCACTATTCAAACGCACTGTCTGGAACTTCTTCTCAAGGTTGTCTGTATACGTAAGAAGTTCCTTTCTAGCTTTCGATCTAGTGTGCATACACAAATTCCTGCCAATCCAAGAAGAAAGATTAAGTAGCGTTCAAATTAAAACCGAATTGATTATAACTAATATGAAATTAATATTAATAAAAAATTCCCCGGCAACGGCGCCAAAAACTTGTTGATCGATTTCACAATCAATGAATACGTGCAAGTATACACGGTCAACAAGTAATAAAGTGATAAATTGAGTATCGTTCCCACAGAGAATTCTAATTAATAAATTCCAACTACTAATACTAAATCAATTCAATTTTATTCAAACAATGATAAATTATGTTTTCCTGAATTACTAAAGCAAAATTAAACACTTAAAGATATTGACCTAAAATAAGCAAATCAATAAACTAAAACTTGAGTGAATAATTTCCGATAAATAAAAGTTAAGATTTCAATATTCCCAATTATGAACTATAAATCAATTACTTACTCATCCCAATTATTATGTATACTGAATTGTTAACAGGAATTCTCAAATGCCAGACGCCCTTTTCCAAGTGATCAATTGACTTCTATTTAATCCAAATTAATCTTGCTATATTCCTATGCAAAATAATTGAATTAAACTCTTTACAATTCCAATTCCCTATATGTTACGTGCGGTGAACAGATATTTCCATTCAGTTCACAAACCCAATTATGCATATAATCAAGTCACATGTTATCATGCCCAGTTCTAACCCTAGAATTCCTTTTCCAGTTCCTTCTAGAATAACAAGGTAATTATTGGCCAAATAATTAATCAATAAAATCAAAACATCATAAACAATTCACTTCAACATAAATAATTAGAATGAGTTAATAACTAATTTATAGTCATAAAAGGTTCAATTGAAATCTTAATGAAAGAATTAGTTCATCACGGAAATAAAAACCATTAATTGTTGACAAATCATCCTTAAAGAATTACAAAGTAAAAATAAGGAGAAAAAGAATAAACTCTGTAGCCAATCCTTAATCTCAAAGCAATCTCGCGTAGCCCTCAATGGAGAACTTGTTGAATCCTCCCAAGAATAATAGTCCAAAAAAATCTCCTTATTTCAACACTTAGTTTCTTTTTATATCCCCCCACAATCCTCCTCCAATTAGGTTTTATTTTAGCTCCCAATGACCAAATTAAGTCCAACCAGAAGTCAAACGCGCTAATCCAGTCAACGCCAGCCGAGGCTCAGCGCCCCGGCGCTGTAGATAGTATAGTTCTCAGCGCCCCGGCGCTGGACTTCTTCAAAATTACCAAATTGCCATTAATTGCTTGAATTTCCCATAATTGCCCCTCCAGCTTCCAAATCTGCAAAACAAGATATAAACACAATAAAAATGCTACTAAATAACTTAAGAATGCAATAATTTAAGTCCAAATATATCCAATTCATGGGTATACTACCCATTCATCACTAGTCCCAGCTATATTCTCATTTCCTGAAGAGAATAGTGAAAGAAAGTGGTGAGCTCAACTAGCCCAATAAGAAATATTATGACTAAGATAATGCAGAATAAATTATACTTAGCCTTCAACAATGTTAAACTGATAAAATACAATAGATATCAAGTTTAACTACAGCGGAATAAGCAATCCATGAGAAGAGTCAAGTAAAGCATGATATCTACTATCTTCTATGATTTAAAATGATCTCATTAATTTTTATCAATTTTTTATCGATGAGACTCTGCTTAATAAATAAACTACATCATCGAGTCATCCCTGCACTACGGGCCAAGGATATTCATTAAATCATCAATGGTCTTGACTATACCGAATAATCCCTGGTCATAATCATACCAAAAACTGTCCATCAATGCACTACAGGCCACTGAGGACTTTTACCACATCATTTATAACATTACAGATTATGATTATACCGAATAATTCATGTTCATAATCATACCAAGTCCATCTCTGCACGTAAGCCAAAGATGACTTTTATCACAATATAAGCATGAAGATGAGGACAATAATATAAGCATTAATCAAACGAAAATAAGGAAAAATATTAAAGACTTTAAATTTATCCAAATATTATCCATCACTTAAATAACTCATAATCTAATATTATTAATATTATAACAATATTTTAATCACTTATTAAACTTATAAATAATTTAATTTAATTGTTTACACTTTACCAAATAATGCATTTAATCATTCAAAAATGTCATACTCATAAGATTTCATCACCAATGATCAAATCAGTCATCAAAAATCTGCATATACCTTATATAAGATTTTCAAGCCCTAAAATCCTATTTATCAATTCTTCAACTTCACATAACATATTTAACTCGTATGTTTGTAACTATACCATTTTCATGAAAAATTACCAAATCAACTTATTATTTTTATATCATTTGTCCAAACATATATACATATATTTCATACACAACAAGTTTTTTTTTTTAATTTTTCAACACCCTTAAGTATTTTTCAAAAATCAATTTCTAATTAATTCTTTAAGAAATTAGCTACCTCAAGTTTAACTCCAGAAATTCCCAAATCTTGGCAGGATCTTACACATGTTAACATGAGCTTCCAGTTTAAATTTCATGGTCATCGGAGTTATAGAAATCCGGTTATAGCGTTTTTCATCTGAAAAACCTAAATATTGAAATAGTCATACCTTGCTCATTTTAAGTCGGAATGAGCTCATTTTTGGACAGGAGGTATTATATACCCTATATTTCCATGTCCCAAAAGGCCGGAATTTTTTTCACAAATTAAGTGGCCGAAAATGCCCTTTTAAATTTCTGGACAGTAGTTTTTTTGTACTTTGCAGTTCCTGACTCCTTTGCTAAAATCAGCCCATACAAAAATCTACAACACCGTTTCCAGTGTTTTCAATTGGATAAGTTAAAAAACACATAGATCTAACTCTAGAACTTAACCACACTCAAAAATTTGAAATATAATAGGAGATATGGTCAATTGAATTTCATGTTCCATTTTCACCAAAATATGATTTTCAACCATTTGTGATTTCTAAGAAACTTTCATGTTTTCACATAATAACCAACATAACTCATCATAACACTTACTAATACTACATATACCCATGATTTTTATCAGTCCAATGCTTTTATTATGACCTTCATCATAATCCACGTAAATAAATCATTTCCACAATTTAATAAGGAATGAATACAAAGGATCATTCACCATGAATGTGGTAATCCACATAGACAAGTTATTCCAATAGAATAATAATAATAGAATAACAACAGAATTCACCATACATGCGATAGACCGCACAGACATGTTATTCCAACAGAATAATAAATAATGGAACCAGGTCATGCGTAATTGTAACGATCCAAAATTTTAAATTATAATTTAAATATTTATCGAGTTATATAAATATTATTTGAGGTGTTTATTGTTAAATAAATATTTTATTGATGTGTCGGTTGATGAATCTAAATGTATTAGAGAATTTTGTAAATTAAATTAATTTATAATTTAGAGGTTTGTATTATAACACGAGGTGTTATGTTGTTATGTTGATTTAATAATTTACAGGGTATGTTAAATTATTAAATAAAGTTATAATGAAAATTATAATTTGGTGATATTTGCTAAAAGGCTATATTTAATTAAAATATAGTATGTGATTAATTTAATGGGTTAATGTTGGATATGAAAATAATATGTGATTATAGTTTATAAACTAAAGTGTTTATTAAAATAAATTAAAAAAGATTTAAATTAGTTTTTTTGCTAAACAAGGCTTAAGTATTTTAACTCTTTAATTTTAAATGATTTGCCAAACAAAGCCTATGGCTTTTGAATTTCTAATTTAAATAAAATAAATAATATAAAATAAATAATAAATATAATGTATTTATGTTATAGACGTTATTTTGATAACTGATAATGGCTATTAAGGCCATATCAGTTTGTGTTTTTTTTATATTACGCATACTAGACGTTATTTATGTTATAGACGTTATTTTTTTTATAAGACGTTATTATGCATATTACCCTTGAAAGCTTATCCAAACCAAACTTTCTTTGAGGTGGACTTGTACTCTAAATATTGAGATGAACAACCCTATTATTATTAGGGGATAACTTACACGCAGCGTTAAATGTTTATGCACAATACATGGTACGAAGGGCTGATCCTCTTAATTATGAGGAGTCCTTATAGTTTTATGACTGTTAAAGTTGGAGTTAAAAGATTACTCGCAACTGTGGACATGGTTCATGGTCTTATGACCCTCAGTTATGTTTATTCCATATTTTGGATTCCGATTTTGATTATCATTGTTAGAGTACTATTCAGTTTTGATGAGCCTATTCGTTGGCAGTTATTATTATTCTATTCCTTTTAATTCATTGTTATATTCAGTGAGCAATTATTTTGCTCACTCTTGAATATTTATAAACTCATTGCAGCTAAAGTTTAGAAGGTAGACGAGCCTTCAACTAGCAAAGAAAAGGGAAAATTGTACAAGTGATGTTGATTTGTACTTTATATTATTATGATGATCTTAGACTTTATTTTAATGATGTTATGTAATAATTTAATTCTGCATTTGAATGACGTTTAAAGGTTAGATAACCTGGGAACTTAATGATATAACCCTATTTAAGGGGAGATTTTATGGTTTAAATATTATTTTATTTTGGTAGATAGTATGAATGTATGAATAGTGAGCACCAAATCTTGTGGGAATGAAGTACCGTGATTTGGGGGTGTCACAGTAATACGCACAGACAGGATATTCCAACAAAATAATAAAGAATGGAATAACAGAAGAATTTCACCATGTATGTGGTACTTTGCATATACAGGTTATTCCAACAAAATAATAAGGAATGGAATAACAGAAAAATTTCACCATGTATGCGGTACTTCGCATATACAGGTTATTCCAATAGAATAATAAAGAAATAGAATAACAGAAGTTCTCTTCATGAATACGAAAAAAATTAAACCCCTTACGAGTACAACAATTAATATCCCTTACCTTATAAAGAATAGTACTCCGACGGGTATGGCGGAGATATACTTGAAGAAAACTTGCACTACGCTCAAAGCTTTCTTAAACTCTAAAGAAATACACTCAAGATTATAGAAGAAGAATTCTCTAAACTTCTGATGTGATTTTCAATTCTAAATAAGCATCCTATTTATAGGAAAAATAGAAAGGATATTATGCAATAAAATATAATATATTCTATTTATAAAAATATATATATATATATATATATATTTTATTTAAAATTTAATAAAACAAATAACTTTATAAAAGTATTCTGTTTTATATAAAAAAAATTTTGTTTTATTACATTTATAATAATAATAAAACAAACTTCATCATCATTATTATAATTCACACTATTAATCGACCAGGTCGTTTCTAGGAAAGAGAGGGCTTTCCAATAAGAATTTCTCCCTATTGGCGCGCAATTAGGTGACCAAACCTCTCCTTGGCAGAACTTCTAGACATCGTTAATATTGCAAATAATAATATTAATAACTTCGTCGTCTCAATTATTGATTTAATAATATATAAAATATCAACAATAATTGAATCAAATAACGTGAGATATAATGCAGCAATTATTGTAGCAATAATTGAACAAAACTGAGTAACTTCTCACATAAGCATCAATAATCAATACCGTGTGCTACTATGCAACTACGCGTATTACTGTACTTTTACTACCGAGTAGTTCAACAGTTTTAACGGTAAAACTTCCGCCGTTATTTTCATAAAAATATTTTTGTCATTTTCTCAATCCGATAATAATTCTGTTGTGGGGTCCACCAATGATTATACCGTTGTACGGATATTCCCCGACAAAAAGAATATTCCCCGATCAATCGAATATTATATAACAACTTACATACTTTGCAAAATTTATAAATACTACCCACAACTATAACATTATCTCAAATCCACACCATAATATTCAAAAAAAATAGTTTGAGAAAATTAAATCTTTATTCGTAAAATTTGAGGTTTTACAATCTCCCCTCCTTAAGAAATTTCACCCTCAAAATTTATGTACGTACCTGGTATGTCAAAGAGGTGAGGATACCTTGACTTCATTTCAAATTCTAACTCTTGAGGTATAACCTTTGAGTGTTGAATACGATCCTTCTTATCCAAGATTTTAACACGTATCTCCTCATACGTTAAATCTTCTGCTATATCGTCTAGTTCTAATTTAATAATGTGGTTCGGGTCGTCCAGATATTTACGTAACATTGATACCACTACTAGAAATTTGACTTATAGCGACGACCTATAGCGACGGTCGGGACGGAACCCTCGCTATAGGTTATATATAGTGACGGTCATGGTCCGACCGTCGGTATAGATGATTTTTTTTAAGAAAAAACCCTCCCATTTTCCCCAAATCATTTCAGTTTTCCCCAATCATTTTCCTCCTCTCCACCCAGGACCACGCCGAGATGGTGCTCTTGCAACATTTCTCCACCTAGACCACGCCGCTGCTGCCATTGCCCGTGACAGCACCGTCGTTTTCGCCTAAAAAGGGGAGATCCTTCAGTAGTATTGGTGGTGCACCGAGCGGGCTCTTGACTAGGGACCTTGCGGCGGGCCGGATCTGATTGTGGATGATGGTGGTGATGCAACTTTGTTGATTCACGAGGGAGTGAAGGCCAAGGAGTAGTATGCCAAGACCGGTGCTGTTCCCGACTCGGCTTTGGGGAAAAATATTTGTGCTGAAGTTGAAGAAAAAGACAACCTCAGATTTCCTCGATTTAGGTCGAGTCTTACTGTATGTCTCTCTATTGCTTATTTTTTTTTAAATGGGGTTTCAAATTTCATCTCAATCTGATAAGGGTTTCAATTATTTTTAAGAAATATATATTGAGTTGTGGATTAATTGTATTTCTTGCTTAGTATATGAGCTCAATTTAATGGGTATGATTGTTTTGCTTTTTGGGTATTATTGTTGTTGCATTTTCTCTGTAATGTGTTAATTACGTGATTTATTGCCAATTTGAAAAGAGGGGCATGTGGAGTTGGATTTATTGCCAATTTGGAAAATAAAGCATCACATGGGATTATTATAGATGCCCTTACAGCCCTTGGCTGCATGGAACATCATGGGGCTGTGGAGCTGATAATGACTCTGGTGATGGTTCAGGAGTGATGACTTCAATTCCTTGGGGTCTTTTCAATGATTGGGCTGAAACGCAAGGTATTGTTTCCTTCGATAAGTTGCACACAGGTGTTGGAATGGTTTTTCTACCCAAGGATAATGACCAAAGTCAAGCAGCCAAGACAGGTTAGCTTTTTAGATCTCTAAATCACAAATAATATAATGTTTTCTGGTCTTTGAGTGTTTTATTTATGGGATAATTTGAAGAGCAATATTTTGTTATTGTCATGGTATAGCAAAAGTTTATTACCATGTATCACGACACTGTGATGAAACACTTGTTTTGACATCATATTAATAGTGCTTATGCATTTTAGTGTTGTGTTAGTGATGCTAAATGCAAAATTTGGAAGATATAGATGCAATAGATGCAATGAATACAGTAGAGGGCTAAATAACTAATGAAAAAAGATAGTAGAGTTTTAGATAATGGCTATTTTGGGGATTTAAGAAAGGAACAAGAGGAGATGATCCTAACTCTGTATATATCAGAAAGAAAAAGTAATCCTAAATATGCACTTTCACTTGATATTTTCTTGTGCATTTTGAAAGATGGGTTTCTATGGTTAATTTGCTGAACTCTATACATATTTCCATGGTCTTAATGCCAGAGTAACATTACAAATTTCTTACATAGGGCTGCCCTCCGGTGCATCAGTAAATTAGAACACGAAATCCACTAAAAGCACTCGTCGCTGAAGATTTTATTAGACTATTTTGTTGCTGGCATAATTTTTGTTTTATTCTTTTTCTAGTTTTTGGAGTTAAGGTTATGTTGGAAAGTTTGATCTATGTGGGCTACAGGGGTTGTACATGGGTTATATAGATTCTTTACAGTCTTCATGGGTTTTAAACAAAAGGTTTTCGCCATTGTGGTAGTTAAGAAAGTACAAAAAACATATGATCAGAAGTCAAAGTGGAGGAAAGTTGAGTGATTTTTTTATCCCAACAATTGAAAGGATGTCACTAGTCCACAAAACCTTTCTAGTCTTTGTTTTAAATTTTGATAAAGATTGAATGTATATGATGTGGGAAGAGCAGCTTATTATTATCCTTTTGATGGAAATTCAAGTAAAAAAATTTTATCTAGAAAAATAATATTCATGTCAAACTAAAATAGAATGTTTCCAAACTCCTATAAATGCAGCCTAAGTTTATGGTTATCATAATATCGCAGTTGGAAACCCAAAATATCAATTACTTGAGTTTCCAAGTTCAAATAGCTTGTTTTCAATTTCATTTTAGAAATTATATTATAAGTTGCTATTTTCACTATTTAGTACATTTTACTTATCTAAAGACATGGACCTCAAATGTAGTTAGTTGTTCTGTTTTTCTTTTTCACATCACTCATATTTCTCATATAATTCATCTGCTATATATAAATAATTTATTTTCTTTATATCTGTGTGTTTACCTATTATTCTGCATTTCTAGTACTAGAAAAAAAGCTGAGAGTTACTTTTTTCAAATCATTTGTAGTTAATTAATAATTACTAAAGAAGCTTGAATCTTTAGCTTATTTTTAAGGTGATCTCGAGGAATATGATATATGAGGTCTGAAATTAATTTATCATAAAAGCATGTTTCATTCTTAAATGTCACTTTCCACTTACATTCTTGATTTCTTCCCGATTCTATATTCTGACCTTAATCCTTTTAATTTTTTATGTTTCATTTGATTGTTTGTTTCCTTTGCTGTGTAGTATGGATTGTAACTTGGAAAATGAATAGAGAGATACTTTTCCCTTGTCTTTGTACTATGTAGCCCAAAACAGGGTTGAATACTAGGCTTATACTTTAAAATTTTTGATTTTTTTGGGTGGGTACATCAAGAACATATTACATCATATTTAGAAGGGTGGTGGCTGGTTGTGTTAACAATTTTGTGCTTCCCTTTTTTTTATCATTTCCATCCCTATAAATTCTCCTAAACATTAAACTATTTTTTCATTTCTACTCTCTCTCATCTCTTTTTTACTTAATATCCAAACTGAGGGAGTACAATTACTTAATATGTATAAAAACTTGTCATATATTACACTTATCAGCGGAAGGTGTGCATCGTTTTTTAACATAGATTTATTTGTTCAAGTATTCTTTCCTGATAATAGATATGCTGTGAAAAGAGATATAATAAGACATGCACATGTTTGATAATTCTTGGAGTTGTCATGGTTCATTTCTAGTATTACATAGTGAACGATAAAGGAAGTTTTCTTATTATTTGTAGAGATCTGGAAATTGCCCTACTTTGAGCATGCTCAAATCCCGGATTCCTGCTTGACATTGTGGAAAGGAAGGTACATAGAGTACAAAAAAGAGATGTTTGAAGCCCTGCTGTCAAATGATGAATCCAAACATAGTTCTGCAGATGATATTGTAAAGAAATATAAGCAGGTAAATCTCAATTTATATGAAAGATTGTTGCTATTTGTTTTGCAATAAACCGAAAACAATTTCATTGGCTACTCTAATATTCAAAATATACATCTGTAGATGTTGTATGGTGCTCCAGAGTTTGAAGCAAGCGACAAGAAGATGGGGGATATTAGCTCAAATGTTCTTATGTGAGTACAAGTGTAATATATGACAAGTTTTTATACCTTTTTATTTTTTATCATTTTCATCCCTATAAATTCTCCTAAACATAAAACTATTTTTTCATTTCTACTCTCTCTCATCTCCTAAACATAAAACTATTTTTTGGTATGATAAAATTTTTTTTCTTGTGGAAATTACATTACAGGTGGTTATATTTTCAATATTTTTAAGTTTGCTGATTTTATATGTAGTGGTACAAGTACAGCTAAACAAGTGGGAGTATTGAAGCATTTCATGATGGGTCTACAAGTACAGCTAAACAAGCTGGGTAACCCACTGATTCGGCTTCAAATGGAGGAGTATATGTTTGTCATGTCAGCCTTGTTGCACTAATCTTTTGATTAAACAAAACATTGGGTGGTTGGTAGTTGCTACTTTTTCAATCAATATCTGTAGTCACTGTAATGTTGGGTGATTGGTAGTTCATTCAATTATTATATTGTAATGTTGTAATGTGAATGATTTTAAATTATGTATATAATATTTTTTATATTTTATTTTATATTGTATGTGTTTGTTGAATAAATTTGCATTATTAATTAATTTTTTTTAAATATAAAAAGGCTATAGCGACAGTCATCGACCGTAGCTATAGTGTTCTATAAAGCACAAGCCTATAGCGACGGTCGTCGAGCGTCGCTATAGACATCTATACACGATTTTGCCATGACCTATAGCTAGGGTCGGCGACCGTCGCTATAGGCCAAAAGACCGTCGCTATAGGCTTTACCGATGGGTTCTATTGCGACGGTCGGCGACCGTCGCTAAAACTTTTAGCGACGGTCTTTTGACCTATAGCGACGGTCGGCTAAAGTCGACTAAACTTTTAGCAGCTTTAACATTATCGACTAAAGTCGGTTCTAATCATATATTCGTTATCTTCACGTAGGTTCGTATATTTGCACTCGTGAACACGTACGATTTTCTACTCAACACGTCAGTTACCATGTTCACTTTTCCACGATGGTATTGAATGGTCGTAACCTTCACTAGCTCGAGCCATCATCTTTGGCGCATTATACGTTTGTTTTGGGTGAAGAATTACTTGATGGTTTAAGAAATGGGTTTTATATTGGGTTCAATACAAAATTTAATTTCACGCTCTAGGGGTAGGCTAAGAAGTCTTCAAGAATATGTCCAGAAATTTATTAACAATAAAAATATCATTTAAAAACTATGACTCTCATCCAAGACTTGGATAGTACGTCACATTGATACCTATCAACTTGCCATCGTCATTCACGGTGTCGCCTACAGAAAGTCTGGCTTCGGTGTATTCCAAGACTTGGAAGTCACCATCGAAAGGCTTAGGGCTTTTTACTTATGGCTTGATATGACAATGATTGATTTTAGTGGTTTGGTTACTTGAATTCGCATAACAGGTTGGTTAGGAATATAAAAGGTAACAAACTTACTAAAATAATCAATTTTGACATGGTGAATAGTTAACCAATCGATTCCTAAAATCACATCAAATGCAAGTATTTTCAAAGAGATAAGATTGACAGGTAACGTGAAAATGTCAATTTGAATTAAACAAGATTTATAAATAGTGGATGTAACGAAGGTTTCTCCAAACGGAGTTTCAACAGATAAGTCAAAGTCTAATTTCTCAAAAGCCAAGTTCAAACATTAAACATAACTAGATGAAATAAAAGAGTGGGTAGAACCGGTATCTAACAAGGTATAGACTTCGCAAGAGTTTATGATTAACTTACCCGTGATAACTTTGTTCAGGTTCCTCGTCACAAAAAAATGTTCTCTCTTAAACTACCGATTTTAACTTGTCTAGGACATCCCAGTTGGACTTAACTTTGCTGTAGAGTACATTCCACCCTTAATTGCTTCATCACATTCCTGATCCATGAATCGAATCATTACTCTCCGATCCATATTGAATTGGGGTTGACCGCTCTACAAAGGGTAATTCTGAATTCGATGTTGTATTCTCCCAATTGTTGTCCAAAAAACAAAATCCATTTCATCTATTTTGGCCTTATTGGATCGGGCGTCTTTTTCTGCAATATCTACGCGTCATGCGGCTTTTACCCATGCATCATCTATTCTCATTCGTCTAGTAGCTTCTTCTTTCATCAGAACTTTGATCATAGCATTCTCAGATTCTAGCTCTAATATCTTATACTCTGCCAAAGAGTGCTTCTGTTTAAGCATCGCACATCGGGTAACACAATTTTGAATTGTTACATCTCTTTGCTCCACGACCGCCTGTCGTTCTTCAGCCTGCTCTTCTAACTCATGAATACAATTTTGTAATTCTAAATTTTGATCATAAAATTCTTCTAACCAATTCTCCTCAGGTTCCTCTTCTTCCTCACTCTCAACTGCTACCTCTGCAACTAGCTCGGGTGAAACTATTAGTTCTTCACTCACTAAGTAGATATCTCTAATTTCTTCTTCTTCTACATCACATTAACCTAGTTAGTGATTAAAGGTGTCTCAACGGTCTCATGTGCTTCATTGCTTATCTCAACATTTTCGGATGCCATTTTCAAATACTAAAACAAAACAAGGGATAATTAACATATCACATATTATCCCTATACTCTGACCGATCAATTAAATACCAAATAAACGTAGGTAGGTCATACTAGCGAAGGAATTCCCCGTCTCTCCCCTCCTAGTTCTTGCCTCACATCTCAGCCAAGGATCATATCCCTAAGCTTTGATACCAACTGTGATGTCCCCAAAATAAGTATACATCACCCATCTTGAGTCGACAGATACATGGTACAAAATTCAAATACAACTTAATTATACAACAATCGTGCAAAATACGACGACATATATACTGTGAGTTTTAATACAAATATTGTAACGTATATAATACGACAATATTCATACTCAAATTAATACATGCCATATAAAGTACAACAACAAATATTTCAAGTCTCCAAAGGGACACGAGAAGATTTCTGTTCTCTTCATTTTACTATGGTGCACTTTTGACGCTTTCATGGTCGTGTTCTCATCACCCTAATATTGTTTACCAAAATCAATTATTAAGTGACGTATAAAATATGACACATACATCTTAGTTTCTCAATACAATTATATATTGCATGTTATGCCATAGTAAGGACTACTAATGCTATCATCTGGACCGTCACTCCATTCCTCGACTAGTCCCAGCTATATTCTCATTTTCTAAAGAGAACAGTGAAAGAAAGGGGTGAGCTCAACTAGCCCAATAAGAAATATTATGACTAAGATAATGCAGAATAAATTATACTTAGCCTTCAAAAATGTTAAACTGATAAAATAAAATAGACATCAAATTTAACTGCAACGGAATAAGCAATCCATTAGAAGAGTCAAGTAAAGCATGATATCTACTATCTTCTATGATTTAAAATGTTCTCATCATTTTTTATCGCTGAGACTCAGCTTAATAAATAAACAACATCATCGAGTCATCCCTGCACTACGGGCCAAGGATATTCATTAAATCATCAATGGTCATGACTATATCGAATAATCCTTGGTCATAATCATACCAAAAATTGTCCATCAATGCACTACAGGCCATTGAGGACTTTTACCACATCATTTATAACATTATAGGTCATGATTATACCGAATAATCCTTGGTCATAATCATACCAAGTCCATCTCTGCACGTAAGCCAAAGATGACTTTCATCACAATATAAGCATGAGGATGAGGACAATAATATAAGCATTAATCAAACGAAAACAAGGATAAATATTAAAGACTTTAAATTTATCCAAATATTATCCATCACATAAATAACTCATAATCTAATATTATTAATATTTTAACAATATTTTAATCACTTATTAAACTTATAAATAATTTAATTTAATTGTTTATACTTTACCAAATAATTCATTTAATTATTCAAAAATGTCATACTCATAAGATTTCATCACCAATGATCAAATCACTCATCAAAAATCTGCATATACCTTATATAGAATTTTCAAACCCTAAAATCCTATTTTCCAATTCTTCAACTTCACATAACACATTTAACTCATATGTTTGTAACTAAACCATTTTCATGAAAAATTACCAAATCAACTTATTAATTTTCTATCCTTTGTCCAAACATATATACATATATTTCATACAAAGCAAGTTTTTTTATAAGTTTTTCAACTCCCTTATGTATTTTTCAAAAATTAATTTCTAATTAATTCTTTAAGAAATTAGCTACCTCAAGTTTAACTCCAAAAATTTCCAAATCTTGGCAGGATCTTACACATGTTAACATGAGCTTCCAGTTTAAATTTCATGGTCATCGGAGTAATAGAAATCCGGTTATAGCGTTTTTCATCGGAAAAACCTAAATATTGAAATAGTCATACCTTGCTCATTTTAAGTCGGAATGAGTTTATTTTTGTACAGGAGGTACTTTATACCCTATATTTCCATGTCCCAAAAGGCCAAAATTTTTCTCATAAATTAAGTGGCCAAAAATGCCCTTTTAAATTTCTGGGTAGTAGCTTTTTTGTACTTTGCAATTCTTGACTCCTTTGCTAAAATCAGTCCATACAAAAATCTACAACACCTTTTTCCAATGTTTCCAGTTGGATAAGTTAGAAATCTCATAGATCTAACTCCAGAACTTGACCACACTCAAAAATTCAAAATATAATAGGAGATACGATCAACTAAATTTCATGTTCCATTTTCACCAAAATCTGATTTTCAACCCTTTGTGATTTCTAAGAAACTTTCATATTTTCACATAATAACCAATAAAACTCATCATAACACTTACTAATACTATATATAGCTATGATTTTCATCAGTCCAATGCTTTTATTATGACCTTCATCATAATCCACGTAAACAGATCATTTCCACAATTTAATAAGGAATGAATACAAAGGATCATTCACCATACATGTGGTAATCCACATAGACAGGTTATTCCAAAAGAATAATAAATAATGGAATAACTGAAGAATTCACCATGTATGCGATAGATCACACAGACAGGTTATTCCCAACAAAATAATAAATAATGGAACCAGGTCATTCGTAAACGCACAGACATGATATTCTGACAAAATATTAAATAATGGAATAACAACAGAATTCAACATGCATGCGATAGACCGCACAGACAGGTTATTCCAACAGAATAATAAATAATGGAACCAGGTCATGCGTAATACACACAGACAGGATATTCCAACAGAATAATAAAGAATGGAATAACAGAAGAATTTCACCATGTATGCGGTACTTCGCATATACAGGTTATTCCAACAGAATAATAAAGAATGGAATAACAGAAGAATTTCTCCATATATGCGGTACTTCGCATATACATGTTATTCCAACAGAATAATAAGAAAATGGAATAACAAAAGTTCTCTTCATGAATACGAAAAAATAATACCCCTTACGAGTACAACAAATAATATCCCTTACCTTATAAAGAAGAGTACTCCGACGGGTAGGGTGGGGATATACTTGGAAAAAACTTGCACTACGCTCAAAGCTTTCTTAAACTCTAAAGAAATACGCTCAAGATTATAGAAGAAGAATTCTCTAAACTTCTGGTGTGATTTTCAATTCTAACTAAGCATCTTATTTATAGGAAAATAGAAAGGATACTATGCAATAAAATATAATATATTCTATTTATAATATATATATATATATATATATATATTATTTTATATCTAATAAAACAAATAACTTTATAAAAGTATTCTGTTTTATATAAAAAGTTTTCTGTTTTATTACATTTATAATAATAATAAAACAAACTTCATCATCATTATTATAATCCACACTATTAATCGACCAGGTCGTTCCCAGAAAAGAGGGGGCTTTCCAATAAGGATTTCTCCCTATTGGCGCGCAATTAGGTGACCAAACCTCTCCTTGGCAGAACTTCTAGACATCGTTAATATTGCAAATAATAATAATAATAACTTCGTCGTATTAATTATTGATTTAATAATATATAAAATATCGACAATAATTGAATCAAATAACGTGAAATACTATACAGCAATTACTGTAGCAATAATTAAACAAAACTGAGTGACTTCTCACGTAAGTATCAATAATCAATATCGTGTACTACTATGCAACCACGCGTATTTATGTACTTTTACTACCGAGTAGTTCAACAATTTTAACTGTAAAACTTCCATCGTTATTTTCATAAAAATATTTTTGTCGTTTTCTCAATCCGATAATAATTCCGTTGTGGGGTCCGGGTCCACCAATGATTGTACCGTCAAACGAATTTTCCCCGACAAAAAGAATATTCATCAACCAATCGAATATTATATAACAACTTGTATACTTTACAAAATTTATAAATACTACCCACACCTATAACATTATCTCAAATCCACACCATAATATTCAAAAAAAAATATTTCGAGAAAATTAAATCTTTATTTGTAAAATTTGGTATTTTACAGGAGAGGTTTACGACACTGTTTTTCGAGAATTATTTTCCGAAGAGTATGAAGAGTAGGATGGAAGTGAAGTTCCTAGAGTTGAAACAAGGAGATATGACGGTGGCGCAATATGCTGCTAAGTTCAATGAACTAGCGCGATTTGCGGAGCACCAAGTTGTGGATGAGGAAAGAAAGGCGAGACGCTTCGAGCAAGGGTTTAAGCCATGGTTGTATAATAAGGTATCAGTCTTCCAGATTGATTCCTTTACGACCTTGTTAGCGAAGGCAATCATTGCGGAAGGTGGCAGTGAGGCCCTAAGTTTATACCATAAGGAGAAGAAGAACAAAAACACCGATAGTGAGCATCGTGGAGGAAGTAGCAGCGGAGGAAGTAATTTTGGAAAGAGGAAGTGGGAAAACAACAACCACAACAACAACAATAGAAACAATAACCAAGGTGGAAGTCACCAGAGAAATTTCAAGAAGAGGACCGAAGCTTGCAACAAATGTGGAAGAAGCCATCAAGGGGAATGCTAGAAGGGAAAGGACATTTGCTATAATTGTGGCCAAGAGGGGCACATCTCGCTAAACTACCCAAATCCAAAGAAGATCAGAGGATGTTTTGTTTGTGGATCAACAGAGAACCAGATAAAGAATTTCCCGAAGAAAGGAAGCGGTGGAGCTGGCGGAAGCTAGGGAGGAGGAAGTAAGTTAATGATTTTTGGACATGCGCAACCAAACCAATCGACCGCTCGAACCTTTAATATGACCGTCCAGGACGCAGTAGTTGCGAAGGACGTGGTGTCAGGTATAATCCCAATCAATAATATAAATTCTTATGTATTATTTGATTCGGGTGCTACCTGTTTGTTTGTATCTGATGAATTTGCTAATAAACTTAGTACACCCCGAGAACGTTTAAAAGATCCTTCGAACATAGAAGTTATGAATAAGGAAATAATCCCTGTAGAATACGTCTATCGAAATTGTCACGCAAACATTAGAGAACATGAACTGAGCGTAGACTTGATTCCTATTAGACTAAGAGAATTCGACGTAATAATGGGAATGGATTGGTTGTATAACCATGCAATAGTTATTAACTGTCAGAACAAGTGTGTGAACCTTCAGACTCCGAGTAAGTCTAAGGTAGTGTTTTTTGGTAGCTCATCAGTTAAGCAATCGTGTTACGTTACGATGATTCAAGCCAAGAAATTGTTAAGGAAAGGATGTGTAGGTTATTTAGCTTACATCGTGGATACTCAGAAAAAGGGAGTAGAGATTAAAGATATACCCGTAGTGAGTGAATTTTGAGATGTGTTTTTCGGACGATCTGTCTGGCCTTCTTTCAGATAGAGAAATTGAATTCGTAATAGACTTAGCACCGGGTACGTCACCGATTTCGAAAGCTCCATATCGTATCGTGTCAGTAGAAATGAAGGAATTGATGATACAACTTCAAGAGTTATTGGATAAGGGTTACATTCGACTGAATGTGTTTCCTTGGGGAGCACCAGTGTTATTTGTTCAGAAAAAGGATGGATCGATGAGGCTCTCTATCGATTATCGAGAATTGAACAGAGTAACTGTGACGCCCCCAAAATAGGTATACATCACCTATTTTGAGTCGCCAAAAACATGATACAAAATACAAATACAAACTTAATTATACAACTGTCGTGTAAAATACGACAAAACATAGTTGAGAGTTTTAACAAAAATATTGTCTTCTAGACAGTATTTAAACTCAAATGGAGTCCTCAATACATTTATTGTCACACAACTTTATAGAATAGTGAGGACTACTATTACATCATCTTGGACCATCACTCCATTCCCCATAGTCCCGACTACGTTCTCATTTCCTAAAGAGAACAATGAAAGCAAAACGGGGAGCTCAACTAGCCCAGTAAGAAATATTATGACTAAGATAGTACAGAATAGATTATCATTAGCCTTCAACAATGTTAAACTGATAGAATATAATAGACAACAAGTTTAACTGCATCGGAATAAGCAATCCATTAGAAGAGTCAAGTAGAGCATAAAATCTACTATCTTCTATGATTTTAAAATTTTTTATCAACTTTATCACTGAGACTCAGCTTAATAAATAAACCACATCACCGAATCATTCCTGCACCATAGCCAAGGATAGTCATGTAATTATCAATGGTCATGATTAATTATACCGAATAATCCCTGGTCATAATTATACCAACAACTATCCATCAATGAACTATAGGCCAATGAGGACTTTTACCACATCATTTGTTACATTACGGGTCATAATTATACTGAATGATCCCTGGTCATAATCATACCAATCAACAGTCTATCTATGCATGTAAGCCAAAGATGACTTTCATCACAATATAAGCATGAGGATGATGAGAATGATATAAGCATTAATCAAACGAAATCAAGGATAAATATTAAAGACTTTAAATTTATTCAGAGTTTAAAAATATCCAAATTGTCAACATGATACTACTTTGTGTAGTAAAATTCAAGAATAATATTCATTTATCAAAAATAATTTGTGCAGAAAAGAATTATATTTTTCGGGTGAATAGTACACCGTTAATAGTATCCCGTGAATAGTACTTCAGGAATAGTACCTCGTGAATAGTACTTCGGCATGAAAAGTGCCCCAAATACCCGAGTGACTAATATTTGAGTGAATAGTAACAGGGTGAATAGTACCCATAAATAGTAACTCATGAATAGTATTTCGGCATGAAAAGATCAATAATTATCAAGAAAGCTCAGAATAATATTTTCATGAAAAGATACTGGATGAAGCGCAAATATGAAGGATATTCTACTAATTTCACGGAGTATAGAAGCATTACTCTAACAGAATGAGGGTATAATCAAGAATACGAGATGAAATAATATTACTCATATACTACAGATTATGGAAGAAAATATTATTCCTTATGAATACTGAACAAAAATAATATCCCTTACAACTGTTGAACAAAAATAATATTCCAACGAATATTGAACGAAGATAATATTCCTTACGAATATTGAACGAAAATAATATTCTTTATAAATATTGAACTAAAATAATATTCATACGGATACGAAAAATAATATCCCTTCTGAATATGAAATAAATAATACCCCTTACCTCAAAAGAAGACTGGATACTGGAATACTGAAGTAGCAGGCTACTCTTCTTCTTTCTCTCTATAGCTTCTCTCTCTATAATTGCTCTTGTGAGTCTTAGTGAATTGGTGAAAATGAAAGAAGAATGAGCTTCTATTTATAGGAAAATATAGTTTCAATAATTGCACGTTTTGGGGCTCAAAATATTATAGTATAATACCTTCATTTTTTCTTTTATTTTTAATTTAGTCCTGAAAGTATTATCAAACTTGCACCACCTTCTCTAATAGTACATCATATGAATCAATAGTACATTCATGTGAATCAATAGTTCTATACATGTGAAAAAATAGTTACGGTATAATACCTTCATCTATACCTCCATTTTTAATTTAGTCATGCAAGTATTATAAATCTTGCACCACCTCCCCTAATAGTACACACATGTGAATAAATAGTTATAAGCATGGAAATTAATAGCAATTAATTGCTCATTTATCTGATTAATTACCTGATTAGTCAATATAACCTCCAAACATCAATTATTATCAAAATAAATGTCGATTTCCATTAACACTAATAATCCCAACACAATGGAAATATCAATTTAATTTTTAATCAACAGGAACTTATTCATCATTAATATTATAACTCACAATATTTAATAACCAGATCATTCCCAGGAAAGAGGAGGCTTTCCGATAAGGATTTCTCCTTATTAGCGCGCAATTAGATGACCTAACCACTCATTGACAGAACTTCTAGACATCGTCAATATTACAAATAATAATATAAATAACTTCGTCGTCCCAATTATTAATTTAATAATATAAAATATTATGCAGATGATACTGTGACAATAATTGAATCAATAATATGAGAGATATGATGCAGCAATTACTGTAGCAATAATTGAGTATAACTGAGTGACTTCTTACATAAGCATCAATAATCAATACCGTGTGCTACTATTCAACCACGCGTATCACTGTACTTTACCATCGGGTATTTCAACAGTTTAACGGTAACACTTTCGCCGATATTTTTATAAAAATATAATTCTGTCATTTTCTAACTACGACAATACTTCTGTTGTGGGGTCTACCAATGATTGTTCCATCGTACGAATATTCCTTGTTAAATCGAATATTCCCCAACCAATCGAATATTTTGTAATAACTTGCTTACTTTGCAAAATTTTCACATATCACCCTTAACTTTAACCCTTTATCACTTTAACCATTTACTAAATAGAATAATAATTTTAATAAAATTGAATACTTACATTTCATAAAATTCTGGGTCTTACAATCTCCCCTCCTTATGAAATTTTGCCCTTGAAATTTACGTACGTACCTGGTATGCCGAAGAGGTGAGGATACCTTGTTTAGATTCTAACTCTTGAGGTATAGCATTTGAGTGTCGAATATGATCCTTCTTATTAAAGATTTTAACAGGTACCTCTTTATACATTAAATTTTCCGCTATCTCGTCTGGTTCTAATTCCATAATGTGGTTCGGGTCATCCACATATTTACGTAACATCGAAACGTGAAAAACTTTATGAACACACGACATACTTGGCAATAAAATGAGTCTATAGGCCACAGTTCCTACTCGATCGAGGATTTCAAATAGGCCAATTAAATCGAGGGTTGAGATTTTCTCTCTTCATCGACTCTTGCTTCTAGAATAACGCCTTCTTGAACCTTCTTCTTTGTTTTCATCAGCTCCGGGTCTGAAGCTTAAGTGGCTTTATCTTTATTGATTAAAGTTGGTTTTACTCGTATATTCGTTATCTTCACGTAGGTTCTTGGAGTCTTTAACTCTATCTCCATCTTTTGAAAGTCGTACGAATTAGGTCTTTGTGTTAAAAACGTCACACTCGTAACCGCATACGATCTTCTACTCAACGTGTCAGATACCACGTTCGATCTTCCACGATGATATTGAATGGTATAGTTGTAACCTTCAATAGCTCGAGCCAACGTCTTTGGCGCATGTTACGTTCATTTTGGATGAAGAAAATATTTAAGGCTTTTAGAAATAGGTTTTGTACTGGTGTCAATACAAAATTTGATTTCACGCTCTAGGGGTAGGCTAAGAAGTCTTCAGGAATATGTCAGGAAATTTATTAACAATAAAAATATCATTCAAAACTATGACTCTCATCCAATACTTGGATAGCACATCACATTGATACCTATCAACTTGCCACCATTGTTCACGGTGTCCCCTACGGAAAGTCTGGCTTCGGTGTATTCCAAGACTTGGAAGTCAGCAACGAAAGGCTTGGGGCTCTTTAATTATGGCTTAATATGACAGTGATTGACTTTAGTGGCTTGGTTGCTTGAATTCGCATAACAGGTTGGTTAGGAATATGAAAACTAACAACCACACGAAAATAATCAATTTTAGCATGATGAGTAGTTAACCAGTTGATTCCTAAAATCACATCAAAAGCAAGTATTTTCAAAGAGATAAGATCGACAGGTAACTTGAAAGTGCTGATTTGAATCAAACAAGATTTATAAATAGTGGATGTAAAGAAGGTTTCTTATAACGGAGTTTCAACAGATAAGTCAAAGTCTAATTTCTCCGGAGTTAAATTTAAACGTTGAGCGCAAGTAGGAGAAATAAAAGAGTGGGTAGAACCAGTATCTAATAAGGTATAAACTTTGCAAGAATTTATAATTAACTAACCCGTGCTAACTTCATTCTGGTTACTCGCTTTTTGAGAAGTCACGAAAAATGCTCTTCTTAAAACCACCGACTTTGTTTTGTCAGTATCCGCCTTTGGTGCCGCCGTCCCAGCTGGACTTGATTTCGCTACAGGACAAAATCGAGCTATGTGACTGTCTTTTCTACAACTAAAACATACCTTGGAAGGCTGTGGACAGTTTGGACTTATATGTCCCTCCTCTCCGCATCTTTAGCTTCTAACTGGTGGTCGTTCTCCTTCCCTAGAATTTGTTGCTGGTGCTGGTGTTGTTGTCGACGTCTTCCCATCATCGTTAAATCTTCTCCTCTTGAATTTTCCACTTGAATCATTTCTTCTATTATCTTGGCCATGATTACCACCGAAGTGGTTACCATTTCTGGCATGATAATTTACTCCACAATGGTTATCATTGTTTCAATGATCGTTGTCACCGGTACAATTATTATCGTGTTGTTGCTCGTTATCTTTTGGTTGGGCTGGCTCATTATCGCACTCCAATAACTAAGCCCTATTCACTACATCAGAATACAAACACAATTTATGAGAAATGAGGTATTGACGTATTTTGGGTCTTAAACCTCGCAGAAACATTCGCTTCATTCTCTCCTCATTATCAACCAAATGGGATGCAAACCGGGATAACTTAGCAAACTTAGCCTCGTACTGCGACACGTTCATATTGTTTTGCTCCAACTTGATAAACTCCACCTCCTTCATGTGATGAATACTTTCGGGAAAGTACTTGTCGTTGAACAGCTCTTGGAACTTCTCCCAAGACATTTTGAGTGTGGCAAGCTGAGTACGTTTTACTGATTCTCACTAGTAATCTGCCTCTCCGCGCAACAAGAAGGTGGAAAAGTGAACTTTTTTCTCCTCGGAGCATCCCAAGACATCAAATATCTTGGTGATCTGCTTTATCCATGTCTCCGCCTTAAGTGGTTTTAGCTCTCCCAAAAACTCCAGTGGTCCCAGCTCCGTGAACTGCTTAGCAGTGACCATCTGAGAGTTGCCAGTGTTTCCACCTGTATTTTGAACATGAGTCTCTCTCGTCTGATGTTGCATGAATTGTATAAAGCCTCTGAACATCCCATCGTTCATCATCTGGTCGGTGTTGTTGTTTACCTGAGGATTATTTCCTTCTTAATGCACATTATCCTAGGTATTGATCGTTGGTGACTCAACGGTCTCATGTGCTTCATTGCTGACCTCAACATTTTTAGATGTCATTTTTAAATGCTGCCACAAAATAAGGGTTAATTGACATGTCACATATTATCCCTATACTCTGACCGACCAATTAAATACCAAATAAACATAGGTAGGTCATACTAGCGAAGGAATTCCCCGTCTCTCCCCTCCTAGTTCTTGTCTCACATCTCAGTCAGGGATCATATCCCTAAGCTTTGATACCAACTGTGACGCCCCCAAAATAGGTATACATCACCCATCTTGAGTTGTCAAATACATGGTAAAAAATACAAATACAAACTTAATTATACAACTGTCGTGTAAAATACGACAAAACATAGTTGAGAGTTTTAACAAGAATATTGTCTTCTAGACAGTATTCAAACTCAAATGGAGTCCTCAATACATTTATTGTCAAACTATTTTATAGAATAGTGAGGACTACTATGACACCATCTCGGACCATCACTCCATTCCCCGACTAGTCCCGGCTACGTTCTCATTTCCAGAAGAGAACAATGAAAGCAAAAGGGTGAGTTCAACTAGCCCAATAAGAAATATTACGACTAAGATAATGCAGAATAAATTATCATTAGCCTTTAACAATGTTAAACTGATAGAATATAATAGACATCAAGTTTAATTGCAGTGGAACAAATAATCCATTAGAAGAGTCAAGTAGAGCATAAAATCTACTATCTTCTATGATTTTAAAAGTTTTTCATCAACTTTATCGCTGAGACTCAACTTAATAAATAAACCACATCATCGAATCATCCATGCACAATGGCCAAGGATATTCATGTAATCATCAATGGTCATGATTATACCGAATAATCCCTGGTCATAATTATACCAAGAACTGACCATCAATGAACTATAAGCCAATGAGGACTTTTACCACATCATTTATTACATTATGGGTCATGATTATACCGAATTATCCCTGGTCATAATCATACCAATCAACAGTCCATCTATGAACGTAAGCCAAAGATGGCTTTCATCACAATATAAGCATGGGGATGATGACAATGATATAAGAATTAATCAAACGAAATCAAGGATAAATATTAAAGACTTTAAATTTATTCAGAGTTTAAAAATATCCAAATTGTCAACATGATACTGCTTTATGGAGTAAAATTCAAGAATAATATTCATGTATCAAAAATAATTTGGACAGAAAGGAATTATATTTTTCGGGTGAATAGTACCCTGTGAATAATACTTCGGGAATAGTATTCGTGAATAGTACCCTAGCATGAAAAGTGCCCCAAATACCCGAGTTAATAATATTTGAGTGAATAGTACCAATAAATAGTAACTCATGAATAATATTCCGGTATGAAAAGATCAATAATTATCAAGAAAGCTCAGAATAATATTTCCATGAATAGATACTGGATAAAGCGCAAATATCAAGGATATTCTACTAATTTCACAGAGTATAGAAGCATTACTTTAACAGAATGAGGGTATAATCAAGAATACGAGATGAAATAATATTACTCACATACTACAGAGTATGGAAGAAAATATTATTCCTTATGAATACTGAACAAAAATAATATCTCTTACAATTGTTGAACGAAAATAATATTCCAAAGAATATTGAACGAAGATAATATTCCTTACGAATATTGAAAGAAAATAATATTCTTTATGAATATTGAATGAAAATAATATTCATACGAATACAAAAAATAATATCCCTTCTGAATATGAAATAAATAATACCCCTTACCTCAGAAGAATACTGGATACTGGAATAGTGAAGTAGCCGACTACTCTTCTTCTTTCTCTCTATAGCTTCTCTCTATAATTGCTCTTGTGAGTCTTAGTGAATTGGTGAAAATGAAAGAAGAATGAGCTTCTATTTATAGAAAAATATAGTTTCGATAATTGCACGTTTTGGGGCTCAAAATATTACAGTATAATACCTTCATTTTTTCCTTTATTTTTAATTTAGTCCTGCAAGTATTATCAAACTTGCACCACCTCCCCTAATAGTACATCATGTGAATCAATAGTACATTCATGTGAATCAATGGTTCTATACATGTGAAAAAATAGTTACAGTATAGTACCTTCATCTATACCTCCATTTTTAATTTAGTCATGCAACTATTATAAATCTTGCACCACCTCCCCTAATAGTACATGCATGTGAATCAATAATACACATGTGTGAACAAATAGTTATAAACATATAAATTAATAGTAATTAATTGCTCATTTATCCGATTAATTACCCGATTAGTCAATATAACCTCCAGACATCAATTATTATCGAAATAAATGTCGATTTCCATTAACACTAATAATCCCAACACAATGGAAATATCAATTTCATTTTTAATCAACACGAACTTATTCATCATTAATATTATAACTCACAATATTTAACAACCAGATCATTCCCAGGAAAAAGGGGGCTTTCCGATAAGGATTTCTCCCTATTGGCGCGCAATTAGATGACCTAACCTCTATTTGACAGAACTTCTAGACATCGTCAATATTGCAAATAATAATATCAATAACTTCATCGTCTCAATTATTGATTTAATAATATAAAACATTATGTAGATGATACTGTGACAATAATTGAATCAATAATATGAGAGATATGATGCAGCAATTACTATAACAATAATTGAGTATAACTGAGTGACTTCTCACGTAAGCATCAATAATCAATACCGTGTGCTACTATTCAACCACGCGTATTACTGTACCTTTACCATCGGATATTTCAAGAGTTTAACGGTAACACTTTCCCCGATATTTTTATAAAAATATAATTCTGTCGTTTTCTAACTACGACAATACTTTTGTTGTGGGATCCACCGATGATTGTGTCGTCGTACGAATATTCCCTGTTAAAACGAATATTCCCCGACCAATCGAATATTTTACAACAACTTGCTTACTTTGCAAAATTGTCACATATCACCCTTAACTTTAACCCTTTATCAATTTAACCATTTACTAAATAGAATAATAATTATAAGAAAATTGAATACTTTCATTTCATAAAATTTGGGGTCTTACAGTAATGATCAAGAATAGATATCCATTACCGAGGATAGATGACTTATTGTATCAACTAAAGGGAGCAAAATATTTCTCGAAGATCGACTTACGGACATGATATCATCAACTGAAAGTGCGGGATGAGGACATACCAAAGACTGCGTTTCAAACCCGTTATGGACATTACGAGTTTTTGGTAATGTCATTTGGTTTGACTAATGCTCTGGCAGCATTCATGGACTTGATGAATAGAGTTTTCAAGCCATACTTGGATAAATTTGTGGTGGTTGTGACGCCCCCAAATCCGGGTCTCTTACAACCCGACAAATGGTGCTACACGGTACTACCATTCATTCACACATTTCCTCAAATAATCACAAGAGGACTAATATAACTCCATATATATCAAAGTAATATTACATTACCCAGGTTCTTTGTAACCCATTCATTTGTTCTTGTCATAATATCAATATATTACAGACATTCTTCCTATACTATTACATAAGTATGCTACGGGTTCGTCTTCGCCTTGCATTTATCCTTGCCGGATCCTTCAGTCCGCTCGATCTTAGCTGTGTTCATATGGTTCAAGCAAGAGTGAGCATGGCTAGCTCAGCAAGTACTATAATTCTAATAAACAACATTCTTGAAACATAGAGCAAATATATATCTCCAGTAACTGAACAATAGTTACGAAGTACTATCGGTGATTCAAAATAGCACTTCATTTCCTTCAAAACGTTTTTCCATCAATATTCAGTAGAATAACAATTATGGCTCAAGATTATGAGCATACATAAGTTCTTTTAAAAAGGACATCCCGGCACTAAGTCCGTAAGTCCGGCATAGCTTACGAGCACTTCTGAGTGATCAGCTCATAGTACTCTATGTTGATCAACACTACATTCATTAAACGTGTATACGTTTAATTGTGGCAACCTCACGTGCCTGTCGTTAAACGACAAAAACATTTGAACATGCGTGGTCTTCGATTGAAAACCATACCAATATAACTCGGTAATTTACAAATCGTGCTTGACAGAATCATAATATAAGTCTAGCCGGAAGAATTGGCTTAAGACTTCATCATTCTAGATTTCATGTGAAAGAGAACATGAATTACAAAGCTTGTCCAGACTGAACTGGAACAAGGGTTAGAATACTTGCCTTTGGTGATTGCTTACTGGTTAATACACGTACACTTTAAGTCTTTATGATTCTACAATTCATAATCATATAACGTACCATATTAGATCATAATTAACCAGGTATGTTTACTATTATACCTTACCCTTCATCTCAATGTAATTCTAACTTAGTTTCATTATTAAGGGTTTCGGCTTTTATTATGTCATTCATATTCCGCTCGTCTTGATTGATTATAAACATGCATTAGTGTATTACAAGCACCTTACAATGTCTTAATTATGTTGTGATTACATCACAATTCATTACTATTAATCCCTCTTTCTTTCTATACTTGGAACTCTTCTTCTCTATCTTCTTCCTTGTTCTGGCGCCGCGGCGCCACTAATTGGTCTGTGACTCGCGCTGCGGCGCGAGTTAGCAGTGTGTCATCCTCCGGCCTCGCGCTGCGGCGCGGCCAAGAAGGCTTAGAGTCGCGCCGCGGCGCGGACTCTGGTCCTCAGAAAATTTTGTAGTTTTTGAAAATTTTGCTAACTTCCCGGACGCATAACTTCTTCGTTTTAACTCCGAATTGGTCCGTTCAAAAGCCTACGGTTCACAAATTTCATAATCTATGCGTTCATGCAATAATTTTATCTATTTGACTTCATTTGCTAAAATTTTACCTATTAGTCCATTTTAACGAAAACGATAAACGTTCGTGAACGTTCAACGCTCATTTCTTCGTTCTAAGTCGGAATCCGGTCATTTTCGAGTCCGCAACTCTGGAATGACTATAATGACTTGTCTCCATTGAAAACCAATGTTTTCGACTTCCAATACAAAATATGACTTCTATTCCGAGACTTTCACGAATTCGACGTTAATCGTCTAATCGTGCAAAGTTCGTCAATTCAACCATACTAAGTGTTCTAAGTGGATTTTAACCAACATATCATCATTTCAAGTTATTTATTACACCAACTTATAATCAAAGTAGGTTTTGACTTATTTCCATAAGTCATTGACTTTCTCAACTTATGAACTAGAAATCTTCATACTCATGACTTACCAATAATTTAAGTCCTTCAATCAATGTTCTCATGTTATAAACAACATACTAACATCATATGACAAATCCTTCATGATCTTAACAACTTATTAGGGTTCAAGTTGCTTATTCAACTTATTCGGCTTAAGTTCATTCTTTATAACTTATTACATGTTATCCTCAAGCAATCCCCCTTCTCTATCAATCCTATCATAGAAAAGATATAGATAAAAGAAAAATGAGTCTTACCCTTGAAGACTTCTATTTGCTTTGGAAACTATCAAAGGTTGAAGTGGCTTATAAGTGCTTTAAGTAACTTATTCTCTCTACCAAATAAGTAGCTTATATGCTTGAGAGGAAAGTGTTTGGATGATAACAAAAACAACCAACAAAATGAAATGAACTTGGTATTTATAGGCCACCAAAACTTGGGGCAAAATGGACAATAATCAATCCCACCTCCTCATTCCACCTCCTTACTATTCATAACTTAACCTTCAAGTCTTCTTGCTAGTCACTTCTTTTACTTGCTCACCACAACACTTGGTCATCACACTTAATCCTTGCCCATCAAGACTACCCACTTCCTCACTTGGTTTGACCCATGGGTCAAGGCTTTACCTTGGGCTTGGTTAATTAATCCAACTACTTTCCTATTGGGCTTGAGTTACAATAGATTGGGCTTGTGATAATCATACACTTGGGCTTCTATCAATAAACTAGAAATCCCACAAGTCCATTATCTTAAATTCAATAACTTAACATACATATCCTACGTATAATTCTCGTATGCTATTTCGTATATTAATTCGAAATATACGATATCTCGTTCTTCGTACATAATAATACAATACGTCGTATTATACCTCTATTCCTTACTCCATATAATGTTTACTCATTATACGATTACAACTTCATTCTTTTAACGCTTAATAACCTAACTTCTCAAATTAGGTACGCATGCGAAATATTTCATTTTCCATACTTAGATTATTATTACATAATCGATATTATCTCGATATTATAACATTACGTATTTCTCGGAAGTTCAAAAATAATTCCCGAGCAGAAATTGATGAATAGTGTTTTTCAGAAAATTTCTCAGAAAACTTTTATTTTCGTTTTAGAAATTCAAACACTTTAATTCTCCCACGTAGTTAAAATACTACTACTTTACGACGTTTCTAGGTTATAGAACGACATCCATCTTCTCAACACACAATAATAATAAATAATATTATTTTATTCATTATTAAAAGAAATTACAAAATGTTAAATTTTCTGGGGCGTTACACTCTCTCCCCCTTATAAGGATTCTGTCCCCAGAATCTCGCTATATAAAAAAAAAATTACACAAATAAATTCGGGTAATTCTTTTTCATCATTTCTTCTAACTCCCACGTTGCTTCTTCTGCATCGTGGTTCTTCCATATCACCTTTACTGAAACTATACTTTTGTTCCGCAGAACTTGTTCTTTCCTATCGACAATTTGAATTGGCGCTTCCTCATATGTTAAGTCCTTCTCGACATGAATAGGCTCGTATTCTATCACGTGCTTATAATCCGGCTTATAAGGACGTAATACTGAAACGTGAAATACATTATGTATTCGTTCTAGGTCTGGAGGTAACGCTACCATGTAAGCTACCTCACCTACACGTTTTAAAACCTCAAAAGGTCCTATAAATCTCGGACTCAACTTTCCTTTCTTCCCAAAACGTATCTTTCCTTTCCAGGGAGATACTTTTAGGAATACGTATGAACCCACTTCAAATTCTCGATTCTCTCTATGCAGATCTGTAAACCTCTTCTGTTTGTCTTGAGCTGCTAAGAGACGCATCTGAATCTTTTTAACAATATCCGCTGTCTGTTGCACCAATTCTGGTCCCAACATTCGGCGTTCTCCTACCTCATCCCAATACAGTGGCGTTCTGCATTTCCTACCATACAAAGCTTCGTAAAGCGGCATACCTATGCTTGCATGATAACTATTGTTATACGCAAACTCCACTAATGGTAGATGATCATCCCAACTACCCTTGAAATCCATAACGCAAGTTCTTAGCATATCTTCTAATGTCTGAATTGTCCTCTCGCTTTGTCCATCCGTTTGTGGATGATACGCCGTACTTAGCTTCAACTGCGTTCCCAACTGCTCTTGCAGACTTCTCCAAAAGTTCGACGTGAATCGTGGATCACGATCTGACACAATCGATACTGGCACTCCATGTCTAGAGATTATTTCCTTAATATAAAGTCTAGCTAACTGGTCTAAGTTATACTTAACCCTAATTAGCAAAAAGTGAGCTGATTTCGTCAATCGGTCCACTATTACCCAAATTGCATCATACCCCTTATGAGTAGTCGGAAGTCCCACCACAAAATCCATTGTGATATTCTCCCACTTCCACTCCGGAATCTCTAATGACTGTAACAAGCCACTAGGTCGTTGATGTTCAGCCTTAACTCTCTGACAAGTTAAGCACCTACTGACGTACTCAGCAATCTCTCTCTTCATGTTTGGCCACCAGAAACTCTGTCGAAGGTCTTGATACATCTTAGTGCTACCAGGATGAATCGAAAACCTTGAACTATGAGCCTCTTGTAGAACCTGCTCCTTTAATTCCGTCTCATCTGGAACCCAAATTCTTCCGTCAAATCTCAACAATCCCTCGTTATCAAGACTATATTTAGTATCTTTTTCGTTGGTCAGCCGTTCCTTCATCCGGTTACACTCATCAGTTTTGAGTTGCACCTTCTTAACTCTCTCTACGATGGTTGGTTGCATCTCCATTGCAAACAACATTGGTCCTTCTTCTTCACTGGGCAGCTTCACCTCTAACTCCATCCTAGCCATCTCTGTTATTAACTCAGTTTGAGCCGTTAACAAAGACAACTTTTCCCGACCCTTTCTACTTAAGGCATCGGCAACTACATTGGCTTTTCCAGGGTGATACAGGATTTCACAGTCGTAATCCTTTATCAACTCCAGCCATCTTCTCTGCCTCATATTCAACTCCTTCTGTGTGAAGATATATTTTAGACTTTTATGGTCCGTGTATATCTCACATTTTTCTCCATAAAGATAATGTCTCCATATCTTTAGAGCAAAAACTACTGCGGCTAGTTCTAGATCATGAGTAGGGTAAACTTTCTCATAATCCTTCAACTGCCTAGATGCATACGCAATGACCTTGCCATGCTGCATGAGCACGCAACCAAGTCCTCTATGCGAAGCATCACTATAAACTACAAAATTTCCCGTGTCATCGGGTAATGACAACACAGGTGCCTCACTCAATCTCTTCTTTAGTTCTTGGAAACTGTTCTCACACTTGTCAGTCCAAGCGTATTTCACTGTCTTCCTCGTCAAATTAGTCAACGGAGTAGCTATCTTTGAAAAATCCTGGATAAATCTCCGATAGTAACCCGCTAACCCTAGGAAACTCCGCACCTCAGTCGGCGTTTTCGGTTGTTCCCAATTCATCACGGCTTCTACCTTCGCTGGATCCACTGAAATCCCCTCATGGTCAATGACATGACCTAAAAATTGCACCTTCTCTAACCAAAATTCACACTTTGTGAATTTCGCATACAACTTCTCCTTCCTTAATGTCGCCAACACTAATTTAAGGTGTTCAGCATGATCTTCTGGCGTCTTAGAATAGACCAGAATATCATCTATAAACACCACGACGAACTTGTCTAAATATTGTTTGAACACTCTGTTCATCATATCCATGAATGCAGCTGGTGCATTTGTCAACCCAAATGACATCACTAAAAACTCGTAATGACCATAACGAGTCCTGAATGCTGTCTTTGGCACATCCTCCTTCCTAACCTTCAACTGATGATACCCCGTTCGTAAATCTATTTTAGAAAAATAATTAGCCCCTTTCAGCTGATCAAAGAGATCATCGATCCTGGGCAATGGGTATTTATTCTTTATCGTTAACTTGTTCAACTCTCTGTAGTCGATACAAAGTCTTAACGATCCATCCTTCTTCTTGACAAACAGTACCGGTGCTCCCCATGGTGACACACTTGGCTGAATGTACTTCCTATCCAACAGTTCTTGTAACTGCACCATCAACTCCTTCATCTCTACTGGCGCCATACGATACGGTGCCTTGGAAACTGGTGCCGCTCCTGGCACAATGTCTATCACAAATTCTGTCTCCCTATCCGGCGGAAGACCAGGTAATTCACTCGGAAATACATCGGCGAATTCCCTCACTATAGGTATTTGTTCCATAGTTGCTACCACTCTTTCGGTATCAACAACATGGCACAGATATCCTACGCATCCCTTCCTCAGTAATTTTCTAGTTTGTGTCATGGTTAGATAACACGAACTCCTCGGAAATCTATTCCCATAAAATACTACCCGAGGTTGTTCTAACGTCTTAATGTTCACACACTTCTTTTGACAATCTATTATTGCCCCATGGTTTACTAACCAATCCATTCCAAGAATTACATCGAATTCTTCTAACTTTATTGGTAATAAATCTACATATAATTTACAACCCCGTATATCTACCCAACAACTTCTATGAACATCTTCAATAGGAATTATATCTTCATTTGCTACCTTAATATTTACAGGTATAGGTAACTTTTCAGGAAGTAGTCCTAATCGTCTAGCAAAACCGCATGCTATAAATGAACAGGTAGCACCCGAATCAAACAGCACGTACGCATTGATATCGTTGATCGGGATAATACCTGCAACAACGTCCCCTGATGCAACCGCATCTTGGACTGTCATATTAAAGGTACGACCCATCGGCCTACCCTGCTGAGCTGGACCCCCAATAGCTGACTTACCGCTATTAGTGCCCCGATTCCCGTCCGTCCCCTTTTTCGGGCAGTTCTTTGCCATGTGGGCGGTTGACCCACACACAAAGCATCCTTGATTCTTTTTCGGACTCGAACAATTTGGCGCAATGTGCCCCTCCTGTCCGCAGTTGTAACAGACGGCCTTCCCCTTGAGACAGACTCCTAGATGAGTCTTTCCACAGGTCTTGCAGGCCTCCATTCTTCTCTTCGGGTCTCCTTGCTTCACTCCGGTATTCCCAGAGTTAATTACCTTCCTCTTCTGACCCTCGCCACTCCCACTGGCTCCCTCAATCTTGACTCTCCCGTCAACCTTCCCCTTATTCTTCTTTTCCTTGTGGTATTGGCTCAACGCCTCACTACCACCTTCGGCGATTATCGCCTTCTCTAAAACGATCCCAAAAGAAGTACTTTGGAATACTGATATACGGTTATAGAGCCAGGGTTTCAAGCCCTGCTCAAACCGTCTCGCCTTCCTCACCTCGGTATCCACTTGGTGTGGAGCGAACCTAGCCAGTTCATTGAACTTGGCAGCGTATTGGGGAACCGTCATTTCCCCTTGTTTCAGTTCTAAAAACCGCATCTCCATCCTTCCCTGCATGCTCGTGGGAAAATAGTTCTCGAAGAATATCTCCTTGAATCTATCCCACGTTAAAGTCGTTATCCCGACCCTAGCCTGATTGGCTTCCCACCAAAAATTGGCCTCTCCCTTCATCATATAGGTTGCAAAGGCAACCTTCTGGGCCTCCTCAACATTTGCAATTACAAATGCCTTCTCTATTTCCTTAACCCACGTTTGGGCTTCGATTGGGTCCGTAGTTCCTTTGAACTCCGGCGGACCTACACTCTTAAAATCCTTAAAGGTAGTAGCTCGTGCTACTCCTGGATTTACGGGGATATTAGCCCCTGTTCTATTAAAGGCGGCTGTTAATAAATTAACAAACTCCTGCATCGCGTTAACCGGACCCCCCTCCGGTTGATTTACGTCCGCACCTTGATTTCGTTGCACTCTTCTCGGCGGCATTTTGCCTGATACAATAAACACATTACGTTATTATTCCTTTCTTTATTAGCTATCATTAATATAAAACAATAACTCCAAACATTCATAACTCATTGCTTTCCATAAAACGATCTTTATATACATTCTTTGTAGTATAATACTACATCGGTTACATACTCAGCCTAAGCTGATTACATTACTTTCCCGCTATCACTTTCCAAAAATTGGGATTTACAAAAGACTACCCTTTACTATACAAAAAGGGTTTTACATCACTACTACTTACCAAAAATATCTACAAACTATTCTAACCACCACTAAACTACATCTGCCTCAAGGCATTATTGAAATCTGCCTTGGCCAGACCGGCAATGATATCACGGCTAATAGTATGCCTCGTTTGCCCCACCTCCACCGGATATCCAGCTACCTGCTGCTGAAAATCCGTGTGAGAACTCCTATAGATATAGGACATCCTCCCTATTTTCTGCACTTTTGTCTTGAGCTCCTCCTTAAGCTCCAAGACCTCATGCTTTAAATCCTGGACTTTGTCCTTAGCCAAAATCCTCTCGTCATGCTCCTGCTCCCACATGGACTCGACATCAGTCTTGTCCTCTATAAGCATTTGAAGCTCTGCCTTTAACTCCTTAACCTCCTGACAGTAATGGATATTTCTATCCAACACTGACATAAACAGAGACATCATCGACCCCCCAGGAGCTATCTCTGCTGCTATAGCCACTGGGTTAAAGGAGACTGTCTCTACCTCCTCCTCTATCATCCCGTCAAATACTGACATGTAGTCAGCTTCTTCTGAGTCTTCAGACTCAATGATTACTACTTCTGGCTCTGCTGATATAGGGTTCGGTACAACCTCTACTTGGTTCACCGACTCTTCACTTATGGTATGTTCATAAACAAACATCCCGTTTACTCCTGACATCTACATAAAACAAATAAGTTGATTAGTACACGTCAGTAGAATAATAAACATACATATCATAATCATAATGCATTTTTATAAGGTTATTTTCTTCTTGTATTTCTTTGATTCTTCCTAAGGTTATGGCTTAAGGTTTTAATTCCCCCCTTAAGTTTTATAACCTCTTGCTTTGATACCAACCTGTGATGCCCCCAAATCCGGGTCTCTTACAACCCGACAAATGGTGCTACACGGTACTACCATTCATTCACACATTTCCTCAAATAATCACAAGAGGACTAATATAACTCCATATATATCAAAGTAATATTACATTACCCAGGTTCTTTGTAACCCATTCATTTGTTCTTGTCATAATATCAATATATTACAGACATTCTTCCTATACTATTACATAAGTATGCTACGGGTTCGTCTTCGCCTTGCATTTATCCTTGCCGGATCCTTCAGTCCGCTCGATCTTAGCTGTGTTCATATGGTTCAAGCAAGAGTGAGCATGGCTAGCTCAGCAAGTACTATAATTCTAATAAACAACATGCTTGAAACATAGAGTAAATATATATCTCCAGTAACTGAACAATAGTTACGAAGTACTATCGGTGATTCAAAATAGCACTTCATTTCCTTCAAAACGTTTTTCCATCAATATTCAGTAGAATAACAATTATGGCTCAAGATTATGAGCATACATAAGTTCTTTTAAAAAGGACATCCCGGCACTAAGTCCGTAAGTCCGGCATAGCTTACGAGCACTTCTGAGTGATCAGCTCATAGTACTCTATGTTGATCAACACTACATTCATTAAACGTGTATACGTTTAATTGTGGCAACCTCACGTGCCTGTCGTTAAACGACAAAAACATTTGAACATGCGTGGTCTTCGATTGAAAACCATACCAATATAACTCGGTAATTTACAAATCATGCTTGACAGAATCATAATATAAGTCTAGCCGGAAGAATTGGCTTAAGACTTCATCATTCTAGATTTCATGTGAAAGAGAACATGAATTACAAAGCTTGTCCAGACTGAACTGGAACAAGGGTTAGAATACTTGCCTTTGGTGATTGCTTACTGGTTAATACACGTACACTTTAAGTCTTTATGATTCTACAATTCATAATCATATAACGTACCATATTAGATCATAATTAACCAGGTATGTTTACTATTATACCTTACCCTTCATCTCAATGTAATTCTAACTTAGTTTCATTATTAAGGGTTTCGGCTTTTATTATGTCATTCATATTCCGCTCGTCTTGATTGATTATAAACATGCATTAGTGTATTACAAGCACCTTACAATGTCTTAATTATGTTGTGATTACATCACAATTCATTACTATTAATCCCTCTTTCTTTCTATACTTGGAACTCTTCTTCTCTATCTTCTTCCTTGTTCTGGCGCCGCGGCGCCACTAATTGGTCTGTGACTCGCGCTGCGGCGCGAGTTAGCAGTGTGTCATCCTCCGGCCTCGCGCTGCGGCGCGGCCAAGAAGGGTTAGAGTCGCGCCGCGGCGCGGACTCTGGTCCTCAGAAAATTTTGTAGTTTTTGAAAATTTTGCTAACTTCCCGGACGCATAACTTCTTCGTTTTAACTCCGAATTGGTCCGTTCAAAAGCCTACGGTTCACAAATTTCATAATCTATGCGTTCATGCAATAATTTTATCTATTTGACTTCATTTGCTAAAATTTGACCTATTAGTCCATTTTAACGAAAATGATAAACGTTCGTGAACGTTCAACGCTCATTTCTTCGTTCTAAGTCGGAATCCGGTCATTTTCGAGTCCGCAACTCTGTAATGACTATAATGACTTGTCTCCATTGAAAACCAACGTTTTCGACTTCCAATACAAAATATGACTTCTATTCCGAGACTTTCACGAATTCGACGTTAATCGTCTAATCGTGCAAAGTTCGTCAATTCAACCATACTAAGTGTTCTAAGTGGATTTTAACCAACATATCATCATTTCAAGTTATTTATTACACCAACTTATAATCAAAGTAGGTTTTGACTTATTTCCATAAGTCATTGACTTTCTCAACTTATGAACTAGAAATCTTCATACTCATGACTTACCAATAATTTAAGTCCTTCAATCAATGTTCTCATGTTATAAACAACATACTAACATCATATGACAAATCCTTCATGATCTTAACAACTTATTAGGGTTCAAGTTGCTTATTCAACTTATTCGGCTTAAGTTCATTCTTTATAACTTATTACATGTTATCCTCAAGCAATCCCCCTTCTCTATCAATCCTATCATAGAAAAGATATAGATAAAAGAAAAATGAGTCTTACCCTTGAAGACTTCTATTTGCTTTGGAAACTATCAAAGGTTGAAGTGGCTTATAAGTGCTTTAAGTAACTTATTCTCTCTACCAAATAAGTAGCTTATATGCTTGAGAGGAAAGTGTTTGGATGATAACAAAAACAACCAACAAAATGAAATGAACTTGGTATTTATAGGCCACCAAAACTTGGGGCAAAATGGACAATAATCAATCCCACCTCCTCATTCCACCTCCTTACTATTCATAACTTAACCTTCAAGTCTTCTTGCTAGTCACTTCTTTTACTTGCTCACCACAACACTTGGTCATCACACTTAATCCTTGCCCATCAAGACTACCCACTTCCTCACTTGGTTTGACCCATGGGTCAAGGCTTTACCTTGGGCTTGGTTAATTAATCCAACTACTTTCCTATTGGGCTTGAGTTACAATAGATTGGGCTTGTGATAATCATACACTTGGGCTTCTATCAATAAACTAGAAATCCCACAAGTCCATTATCTTAAATTCAATAACTTAACATACATATCCTACGTATAATTCTCGTATGCTATTTCGTATATTAATTCGAAATATACGATATCTCGTTCTTCGTACATAATAATACAATACGTCGTATTATACCTCTATTCCTTACTCCATATAATGTTTACACATTATACGATTACAACTTCATTCTTTTAACGCTTAATAACCTAACTTCTCAAATTAGGTACGCATGCGAAATATTTCATTTTCCATACTTAGATTATTATTACATAATCGATATTATCTCGATATTATAACATTACGTATTTCTCGGAAGTTCAAAAATAATTCCCGAGCAGAAATTGATGAATAGTGTTTTTCAGAAAATTTCTCAGAAAACTTTTATTTTCGTTTTAGAAATTCAAACACTTTAATTCTCCCACGTAGTTAAAATACTACTACTTTACGACGTTTCTAGGTTATAGAACGACATCCATCTTCTCAACACACAATAATAATAAATAATATTATTTTATTCATTATTAAAAGAAATTACAAAATGTTAAATTTTCTGGGGCGTTACAGTGGTTTTCATCGACGATATTTTGATCTACTCAAAGAAGGGGGAAGAATACGCCGAACATCTGAAGATTGTTTTGGAGGCATTACGAAAGGAGAAGATGTATGCAAAATTTTCTAAGTACAAATTTTGGATGAAGAAGGTTTAATTCTTAGGCCACGTGGTGGATGAGAATGGAATCTCAGTAGACCCCGAGAAGGTCAAGTCAAAGTAGTGAGTAATTGGGAACAATCGAGAACTCCGACGGAGTTGAGAAGTTTTTTAGGGTTAGCTGGGTACTATCGAAGATTCATCCAAGATTTTTCTAAGATAGCAACCCCGTTGACTAATCTGACGAGGAAGACGGTGAAATTTGTATGGACTGACAAGTGCAAAGAGAGTTTTTAAGAATTGAAAAAGAGATTAAGCGAGGCGCCTGTATTATCATTACCCGATGATACAGGAGGATTTGTGGTGTATAGTGATACGTCGCATAGAGGACTTGGTTGTGTGCTTATGTAACACGGCAAAGTCATTGCGTATACATCACGACAGTTGAAGGATTACGAAAAATGATACCCTACTCATGATTTAGAGTTAGTGGCAGTAGTTTTTGCGTTAAAGATATGGATGCATTATTTGTACTGGGAGAAATGTGAGATATACACGGACCACAAAAGTCTGAAATATATCTTCACACAGAAAGAGCTAAATATGTGTCAGAGAAGGTGGTTGAAATTGATCAAAGATTATGACTGTGAGATTCTTTATCACCCGGGGAAGGCAAACGTAGTTGTCGACGCTCTGAGCAGGAAAGTAAGGGAGAAATTGTTTCAACTGACAACTCAGGAGGAGTTAATAAGAGATATGGAGAGGTTAGAAATAGAGGTGAAGTGACCCGAGAGGTCTGAAGAGAAGTTATTTGTAATGGAAGCTTGTCCGACATTGTTGAATAGAGTAAAAGAAGCCCAGGAAAAAGATGAAGAATGTGAGAAAATCAGAAAGAGGATCAAGAAAAATGAGGTAGAAAAATTCCGAATAGATAAAGACGATATCTTAAGATTTGAAGGAAGAGTGTGGGTACCGGCGGTAACCGAGTTAAGAGAAGAAATTTTGTATGAGGCACTAAGATGTACCGAGACTTGAGGAAACATTTTTGGTGGCCAAATTTAAAATGAGAAATCGCGGAGTATGTTAGTAGATGTCTTACTTATCAATGAGTCAAAGCAGAGCATCAACGGCCGAGTGGTTTGCTACAACTATTGGAAATACCAGAGTGGAAATGGGAGCATATTACGATGGATTTCGTGGTAGAACTTCCAGTCACACAAAAAGGTTTGGACGTCATTTGGGTTATCGTGGATCGACTTACAAAGACCGCACATTTTCTACCGATCATTATCCACAACAGTTTAAATCAGTTAGCGAGTCTGTACGTAAAGGAAATTATTTCACGACATGGAGTACCGGTATCTATTGTTTCTTATCGAGATCCGTGCTTTACATCAAAATTCTAGAAAATCTTGCAAGAGAGGATGGGAACAAAGTTAAGGTTAAGTACTGCTTATCATCCTCAGACAGATAAACAATATGAGCGAACAATACAAACGCTAGAGGACATGCTTAGGACTTGCGTGATGGACTTCACGGGAAATTGGGACGACCACCTACCCTTAGTTGAATTTGTGTATAATAGTAGTTACCATGCGAGTATCGGCATGCCACCGTATGAAGCTCTTTACGGAAGGAAGTGCAGAATGCCATTATATTGGGTCGAAGTCGGAGAACGACGAATACTCGGACCGGAGTTAGTACAACAAACCACAAACGTGGTGACAATAATAAGGGCCATACTAGTGGCAACTCAAGATCGCCATAAAAGTACACAGATTTGCATCGGAAAGACCGAGATTTTGAAGTTAGCAGTTTTATATTCTTGAAAGTATCTCCATGAAAGGGAAAGATCCATTTTGGCAAGAAAGAAAAACTGAGTCCAAGATTCATAGGACCGTTCGAGATACTAAAGCGAGTAGGCGAAGTAGCGTACAAAGTTGCACTACCACCTGAGTTGGAGCACATCCATAACGTGTTTCACATATCTGTGTTACGTTCGTACAAGCCTGACTACAAACACGTGATTTTTTACGAACGCATTCAAGTAGAGAAAAACTTAGCGTATGAAGAATTTCCTGTCCAAATTCTAGATAGGAAAGAGCAAACCTTGAGAAACAAAGTTATTTCTTCAGTAAAAGTTTTTTGGCGTAACCACGATGTCGAGGAGGCAATGTGGTAGTTAGAAGATAGGATGATGAGGGATTATCCCCATCTATTTGTGTAACCTTGTAGCAATTCTAGGATGTAATTTTTATAAGGAGGGAGGATGTAATACCCAATAATTTCCATGTATTATTAAATGAATATATTAATGGAAATAATGTTTATGTGAATATAAGTGTTATTGTTTGGTGAGTTGGTTAATTCAATTGATTCGTATTTAGATCAATGAGTATTAAGAAATGTGAAGTGACAATGATAATTGTGATATGCCTTGTGTGGCATAAGGTGAAATGAGAGAATTCATTAAGCGAGTTAAAATGGGAATTAGAAAGATTAATCGGGAATGATCATGAGATTTTATATAAGTAATCAATATGCTCTTAGAATTGTAATATCACTCTTATGGACATTAATTCATGTCAAGTAAAATGGGTATGATGATAGGGGTTAACACTGGCTTAAGCTAAACCAGTCTTGGCACTGTCAGGGCATGGCACGGCTGCGTCGTCCCAGCAGTACAAGCTAGCGCAACTGCGCCAGTGGATAGTTGGAGAAAACTAATTTGTTTCACTTTGATTATTAAATGAAACAATTATGTGATATGCGTGACATTGATAAACCACGAAACAAAGTACGTTATGTTCGACGAAGTAATTATTAAGTAAGCCATTATTTAATATTAATTGATTATGGTGGAATGTGGATTACTTAGTAATTAACTAATCGTTTGTGATTACTATTATTTGCAATATAATAAGAATTACATAGATAAATAATGATTATGGAAATCCATAAATACATTGATCAATGATGACTGGATTAATTAATATTGGTGTTAATTAATCAAGGAAGTGAATACTTTATTTATTTATTTATATGATAATATTAGATTAACAGTTATGTGCATATACAACTATAATATATAGTGCAGTGTGATATTTATGTGACTATATATTAAGTTTTATAAAACTATATTGTATAAGGCAATGTGATTAAACATATTGGAACTATATGTTATAAATACTTATCTATGTGGCAATATGTTTGTGGGTATACAATAAAATAATATACCATGAACATATTGTAAACTATTATTTCAATAAAGTGTACTAGTGTGATAAAATGTACATGGATTATATGTATGTTATATTTCCACATTGCACTTACTGCCTTGAAACATAAATTATTAAAACTATGACATAAGTTATCATGTGGTTATGTAAGTAGTAGAGTTGATTATGGAACTACCCGGACAATAATACCTGACTGCATTATTTTATTGCGTATATTTAATGTACATAAATTATATGATGTGAGTATATATTTAATCCCTAAATTCCTAATATGGTAACAATTGTACATTGGGATTACATTATGAGAATTAAATAAACCAAACCAAGCCTAGGTAACATAAAATGGTGGGATTTTTTCTCTTGTCCCATAATTAGTGTCACCAAGTATAATGAACAGTAACCCAAAGCTATAATACGTATTCTTCTAAAAGGCTAAAGCTAGGTGATGTGGCTGAGCTTGAGGGTGGTTGGCCAACTCTTGAGCAACCATTGTTTCATTGCATTGCACCATGAATTCAAGTTTTGTGCGACTCAAAGGTCCAGTCCAAAACTCTTCTATAAATAGCAGCCGTGTTTATCAGTTGGTGTTGCTTGAAGTTGTCTGAGAATTTCTTAGTGTAAGATTTGAGAGCATACAAGTGTTCTAAGAGCTTAAGAGTTCAACTAGTAGCAAGTCCATTCATATCGCAGAGGTATAACTCTATTCCATGCTTTCCAATTTCAGTTTCTGTAAATAGAGTTTTAAGTTCTTGAAATTCAAATTTTTGATTTTGTAGAATTGGATGTTAATGAGGGTGGGTAATGTTTATAAAGTTATTATATGGCCTTATGAGCATGTTTAAACTGATACATGAGTGTTTACAATCAATTTTGTGTGTAAATTCTATGTTTGGGCTGAACAGTTGTCGAAGCAGACTGTTCCTGGCTTGAACCAGGCGTGGCATAGCTTCGCCGTATTAATACTGAGGCGCAGCGCAGTTGCACCGGTCCCTGTTTTCAGTTGAAGCTTCTTTTTTATAACCTGATCAATATTAGTTAATTGTTATAATTCAAGCTAGCATATAAACATATGTAAGAGGTATATACAAGTATATTAATTCAATATAAACATGTTTTAATAGACTTGCATGATTAACGAAGGAATATGGTTTAAATAGAGATTTGGACTTTAAGTTTTGAAAACAAACTATGTTAGAGATCATGTTCTGTAGATTTTGAACCTAGTAACTTATACATGACTGATTTTACACATAAATGAGAATGCTCGAATGTACATGGTTCCTTTGTTCATAACTACATTATTAGGCTTTGTGTTAGTGATGTTTTCAAGAAAAGGTTTAGCCTAGTGAGCTAACATGCAAGATTTCTACATAGTTTATGTTCTGGCTTTGCGAGCATGTTAACATAACTTGACTACCTATGCTTAGAGTTTTGAAGTTGTTTTAAGTGTGATAGATTGCATAGTTCAATCCTAAAATGGTTTCAAAAGCAAACTTGGACATGTTTTCAAAATCTAGTTGTATCGCATGAATATCTAGATGCTAATGAGATAAGATGCCATTTTATGTCTATAATATCTCTAGGCATGATTTATATGTATGAAATTTGATGATTTCAAAATAAACATGAGTTTAAAGCATGATTTCAAGCTTTAATCAATAATAGCTATGAACAAGCATTATGAATGCTACAAGTATATGCATTAACAAAATTTGAAATCTCTATGTGGGTGTATATCTAAGTAATGAGTCATAGTAACCGTATGATAATGTTTTGCTTGAATGCCATGAAAGAGGTAAGTTCAAACTTATACAAATAAACTCAATAACGGGTATGTGAGTATGTGAACACCTCTAACATGTAGATATGGTAGAGTATTAGTACATAAATGTACAAGGTTTGGGCAAAAACAGAAAGGCAGCAGCTCAACCCTGGTCTGGCCAGGGGACAGTGCAGCTACGCCGTCCCTAGGCCTAGACAGGGCGCAGCTGCGCCAGTCTGGAAATTGAGATAATAAGTTCTGACTTTGGACAACTATCTTGTATGGTACCTATATTACTAGAAGAGATTTTAAACCTACTGATACACGTATATATGTGACAATTAAGTGAGATGAGGGAGTTTGTCTTGAAATAGAAAAGTCCATGAGTAAGGAGGTCTTAACCTTGAGCATTCTTGATTTTTTATGAAGTAACTAAGTATTTGTTTCATGATGAATTTATAATCTGATTTTTATACCGTATCATGTAAAGCTTGATTAAAGACTGTGTTAGCTAATGAACATCTTTAACATATAATACGTTATAAATAGGATTCGAAAGTGTTGATTTCTTAAAGTGGATAAACTACGCTTAAGGCAAGTATCCAAACCCTACTCTTATTGTGCAAGTATCTTTGCGTTCTTTATTCGACGAATACAGTAAGCTTATCTCTTTGAATACAAGCTATATTACTTTCTTGTTCAAATGAGCTAGTATGTTAAACCCTTGTGAAAGCTATTATTCATGTTGAACTTGGTATTGTCCTTAAATATTGTGAAAGAGTCGATGTCATTTGATTCGGCTAGACTATATGCATGTTTATAAAATTGTCCAAACCAATTAATTGGTGCGGAAATCTTGAAAACTGAGTTGAACAACCCTTATGGTAAGGGGAGTGTATGTTGTTGGAAACCCAAACACATAAGTAGTTTATTATTGTGGTGTTATGCATAACTTAAAGTATTGTAGACTGATCATCTATAGTACTTGATATTTTTTGGTTTATCGATTTAATATTGGTAATTCTAGTAGATGTTCAACAGTCCTTAGTGACTGATCAGTATAAATTATTTATCCAGATGGATACATTGATAGTCGTTGAATTCATATATATTTGTTGATTTATATTGAATTATCGTTCTTATTCCAACAATTGTTGACATTCATTATTCATGATATTATTCTGAAACTCTGAACTATCTTAGAGATGATACTTCGATATTTCAAACTTATGTTATGAAACTCTTTACCCTTGCTTATTTAAAACCTTTCAGTTAAGGAGGAACAGGGAGGTGTCTCTGGAACATACAAGGGCAAGGGCAAGGCTACCGACTAGCTTGTCCCTTTATGTTTAAGATCTATTATGTTGTATTAAGACTATGTTTAAGCTTAAGTAGGGTTATGTACTAAGTCTTTATTCCATATTATTATGTAATCTATTAAGCACTGTAGGTTGCGAGACTTTGTGGCATAATTATAATAAATCGTTGTATATTATTCTAAATTATATTTTCCGTTGTGAATGTGTTATTTTAGTTATTATGGTTATACCATGAGAACGTGATGAACCGAATTCGAGTGACCAAGGGAAGTCCGAATTTGGGGGCATCACAGTTCATACTTATAGGAAAATCAATACACAGACAATGCCATCTCTCACTAAATTAAACTCATGGATTGAAGGATTGTATGAAGGTTAAGAGAGAGTTGGTAAATGGTTGTTGGAGATCATCATTATGCCCACTCCCTCCATAATCATTGTCTAGCAAAGCTTGGAAGAAAAGGAAGAACATAGGCCTTAGCCTTTTTGGTTTAAACGTGACTGAGAAATGAGGCAATTGGGACACTCATTTTGGGACACTTCCAACACACTCAGCAATCAAGTAACATTAAATCATAGACTTATACACAACTCTTATTTTTATGCTATATAAATATCAATTGTGACGATTTGAATGTTTGAGTTGTGATTCTGGGGACATAATCCTTGTAAGGAGGGAAAGATGTAACAATCTGGAATTTTAAATTGTAATTTTAAATATTTATTGAATTATATAAATATTTATTTAATATGTTTATTGTTGAAATTGATGAAATAAATATTCTATTGATGTGATTATTAGCACATTCAATTGATATAAAACTAACACATACATGTTTCCTCACATATTCATTAACTTAGAACAATTAAACATCAAATTAAACTATTTTAATTCCTTAAATTTCATGTTTTCTCATGGAAACTCCATTTTTGGCACCTTTAGCGAAATTGATCACCACGAATTCGTTTTTCAATCAATTGACATAATTTAAACTGCGTTGTTTTCATTTCTCGATATATTTTCACAATCCACCAACAAATTGCAGATTATTACACATATAGAGCATCAATTTCTTGTACTTTCTAAGCCATATAATAAGAACATAAACACTGTGATTTTCCTTTTCTTCCTCAACCCAATTTCTCATGAATTTGATAACAAATAACATGCACACATGATAATCAACAGAGTTTGCAAACCTATAAGTGTATATATACAACCATCATTTACGTGACTTAATAATTCACAGGAAATTCCCACAAAGAACTCAAAGCACAAAATATTAGAATTACAATATACCTTAATCCTTGTTTATGGAAGCAATTGATAGCAATCTTTTTTTTTTTCAAAACCCTTCTCCTCCAAGCCAATATTACTGAGTTCTCTTCCTTCAAGCTCTCTCTCTCTCTCTACACTCTGTGATATCGAGCTAGGCCTTAGAGAAAAATAGAATGCGTTGAGATATACTAACTCCTACCTCCAACGTCAGATAAAAAAACCGAACAGGTAGCGTCAGTTGAATAATGCCAAAGGCCATAAGGCCTTGTTTGGCTAACCAAAACTCCCCCAAATCAAATTATTTTAATAATATTTATATTATATAGTTTCATGTCATACTTTTAGTTGATTAATTTAAATAACTTAGTTTAGTTAATTTAAATAACTTATAATACTAATAATAAAAATCTTATTATCATTAATAAATAATTATATATCTAATTTAATTAATAAATTAGACACATCACTATATTTAATTTATTCATTTAATATTAAACAATTTACTTAATTTAGTTATTTTCTTAAATATTAAGCAATTGATTGAATTTAATTATTTCCTTAAATTAAATCCTTCCAATAAAATTATCATTATTCGATTCAATTAACATTAATCAATTTAGTTACTAAATTAATTCATCACAATTCATCAAATATTTATTTTCCTCAATAAATAAATTATTTTAAATATTTATTTAATTCAATAAATATTTAAATTAGATTACAAATTTCTCGATCGTTACAGAGCCTCGAGATATTCAGGTGGTTTAGGAACAACTGCTGCCATGGGAAACATCTCCTTTCGTCACAGTGGTTGAGCAGAAGAGAATACCTGATGAGGACGATGAGATAGAGACGGATGAGGAGGACTCCGTTGAGCTGCCACAGTCAGATGAGGATGAGAAAAATGAGAAGGAAGAGATTCCACTTAACTTGATTATCGCCCGTATGTACGACGAAGTATATGACCGCAATATGGAACTTCAAGATACTGTCGAGGAGTTACAAGAGATAGTAGCTGAACAACAGACCTCGATGGCAAAGAAGGACGACGAGATCCAGGATCGAGAGGAACGTCTGAATAATGTTGAAGAGAAGCTGGTCCACACTGAAGGAGAGAACGAGCGAATGATAGCAGAGATTGCAGAGTTGAAGAACAAGTTGAAAGAGGAATCTACTAAGAGGGCAAGAGCTGAGGACGCGTACGAGGAAGCTTATCAACGAGCCAGGATAGCAGAGAGAGACGCACAAACAAAGAGGGTGAAGATGGAGGAGATGAATAATGTATTCAACACCGTGATCAATCAAGCTCAAGATTGGCTCAAGTGTTATCCTATTCAGTTCGAAACACGGCCATCATACATATTAGATCACCGAACAATGTTCCGAATTATGGAAGAGGAGAGTCGTAAGGCTATGCAACATTTTAATAGAACGTCATAAAAGTAATTATTATGTGACTAGTGAGTAAATAAGATGTAAATCACGGGTATGATATAACCAATGAGATGTGACGATGATGATGAAGTTGTCCTGAAATTTTTGTAGTTTAGGAAAGTAATGTAAATAACATTGATGCTATTTTTTTGATGTTTTTAAACGATTATGAATGAATAAAAGTTATTGTTTTATTCAAAGTGTTATGTGTTATGTGGTGATGCAAATTGAGTATATAATACTTATAAGATTGAACAAAATCTAATGAGTATATTTTAATAGAAAATGCCTCTAAGACGTCAACCATGGCAGGGATCTACTAATAACAACAATATTGAGGCTAATCCAGTTCAGCAGCTAGTAACGCTACTGACGGGAGCATTACAGATTCAACCACAGAATCAAACCATAACTTTCAAGGATTTCAAGGCGGTTGGACCACCAGGATTATGTGGGTCCATGAATCCAGTTGAGGCACAGAACTGGATCATGGAAATAGAAAAAGTGTTCGATGTTGCTAGGGTAGGAGATGACCAGAAGACTGCTTTTGCAACATTCATGTTGAAAGCAGAGGCTAGTTATTGGTGCCAAGCCAATAAAACTCGAGGAGGTCAAGGGGTAATTACTTGGGATAGATTTAAGGAAATATTTTTTTAAGACCTATTACCCAGAAAGTTCGAAGAATCAGATGAAGGTACAGTTTCTGGAACTGAAATAGGGTACAATGATGGTGTCAAAATATATCACAAAATTCAACGAGCTTGCGAGGTTTGCACCATATCAAGTGAATACGGATGAATGCAAGGAAAGAAGATTTGAGTAGGGACTGAAGCCATGGTTGTACAGCAAGGTTTCCCTGTTCGAGTTAAAGACGTTTACAGTAGTGCTTGAGAAGGAAATTCTCGCTGAGAGTGGAGGCGATGCTGTAACAAAGAACAATCAAGAGCAAAGAAAGAAGAAGAATAAAGGTGACGCCAAGAATGGTGGTGGTGGTAACGGTGGAAATGGAAACAACAATTTGAAGAGGAAATGGAATACAAATGTGGGAGCAGGAAATCAGCAAGGCAACCAGTAGAAGAAGAAGATGGATGCATGTGCTACATGTAGAAAGTTTCACACAGGAGTGTGCTTTAACTGTGGCCAAGAGGGTCGCATCGCCCCAAATTGCAATCAACCCAAGAAGAACGTTTGCTTCATGTGCGGGTCCAAGGATCACTTTGCTCGTGAGTGTCCAAAGAAGAAGTCTGGTGAGACAGTTGTAAGCAAGGGAAATGCTAGTGGAGGAACACTGACTATTGCTGGACCAACATTAACAAATAAGCCCACAGCCAGAACTTTCAACATGACGGTGCAGGACGCGGTGCAATCAAAAGATGTCGTGTCAGGTATTATCCAAATCAATGATATAAATGCATATGTATTATTTGATTCGGGTGCTACTTGCTTGTTTATATCTGATAAATTTGCTAAGAGGTTAGAAATACCTAGTGTGAGACCCCAAATTTTATGAATAAAGATTTAAATTTCTCGAAATATTTTTTTGAATATTATGGAGTGAATTTGATATAATGTTATAGTTGTAGGTAATATTTATAAATTTTGCAAAGTACGCAAGTTGTTGTAAAATATTCAATTGGTCGGGGAATATTCTTTTTGTTGGAGAATATTCGTACGACGGCATAATCATTGGTGGACCCCACAACGGAATTATTGTTGGATTGAGAAAACGACAAAAATATTTTTATAAAAATAACGGCGGATGTTTTACCGTTAATACTGTTGAACTACTCGATAGTAAAAGTACACTAATATGCGTGGTTGCATAGTATCACACGGTATTGATTATTGATGCTTATGTGAGAAGTCACTCAATTTTGTTCAATTATTGCTTCAGTAATTGCTGCATAATATCTCACGTTAATTGATTCAATTATTATCGATATTTTATATATTATTAAATCAATAAATAAGCCAAATTCATTTCTTGTTCTTACCAACTCTCTCTCTCACCAAACCTCCGAAAATCTAAGCTAGATCAGTTCTAAAATCAAGCCCCACGTTGATCATAACAGAATCAATGGTTAGAAATGAAAATCAAAGCTCGAAAGGTATAATTTCTTTAATTTTTGAAATCCTTCAATTGGTTGTTAAATGTTGCAATTGATTGTTGAAAGTAGTGTTAATAGGTGTCAATTGATGTTCTGGGTTGTTAAATCCATGACCCATAACATCAAAGTACACGAATTGAAAATTTTTAAAATCTGGAAATGGGAAATTTTTGTTTTTTTTAGTCAAATGTCAGATCCTCTAGATCCGTATGTGTTATGTGTTTTTGATTTCTAAAACTTGTAACATGTAGCCTGATATGAGGTCTTTAAGTTGCAAAAAGAATCAGACCTAGATCTCTTATAAATCGCAAGATATAAACGGTCAAAACCCGTTGACCCAACTGCAAAACCAGCGAACCCAGAAATTTCGTTAGTGCTGTCCGTGGTCGACTTTGACTAGTATATTCTAGTTCGATCTGATGCTGTTATGTTGATATTGAGATTTATAGTTGTATTACTACATGTTATCTACAACTTGTAAGTGATAGATCGCATAAAGGTTGCACGATCAGAAAGTTATTAAGCATCAAAGTAGGTACCTAAGGCTGTTTTTCAAATCTGGAAAACCCAGAATTTGAAGAACAGGCCTGACCTCATTTTTGGAAGCTTAGATCTTGATGTTCTGTTGTTTTTTGGCCGTGAACTTGGTTTCATGTTGTAGTATTGCAAAAGTACTACAATCTAAAAGTTTTATCAAGCCAGAAAAACGTAAGGAAAAATGAAATAAAATCGGTCAAACTAGCAACCTAGCCCTGCCGGAAAAATCTGGAAAACACTCAAGAACACCTATAGCGACAGAAAGCGTCGCTATAGGCCTTTAGCGACAGTTTTATTTAATTAATTCCGAAAATTAATTTAAAATTAGAAAAAAATGTTTTTTAATTATTAAAAGTACAAAATAAATTATGAAAAATTATATTAAAGTCTGAAAAATAGTTTTTAACTATTTTGAGTGTATTTCAAAAATATTTAGTATTTTTGGAATGTAAATGGTATTTATTTATTTAATTACAATATTAAATAAATTATTTAAAAATAGTTTTTAATTCATGAAAAATCATGAAAAGTAATATTATGATAAAAGAAAATATTTTAAGTTATTTTCCATAACTTTTGATATTTTGTAATGAAATTTATTAATAATTTATTATTAATGGTAATTAATTTATTTAATAAATATATTAAATAAATTATGAAAAATTAGAATTAATGTTTTATAAATCATATAAAAATGATTTAAGTGTTATAAAAATATTTTAAGTTATAAAATATAACTTTTGATATTTTGACATGAAAATATTAATATTTTAATATTAATAGCAATTATCGGATAATGGATTTAATGGTTTAAAAATCATATAATTATGATTTTAAGGTATTAAAAATACTTTGATATATTATAATTATATTATAATATTATGTTATGATTTTCATTAATATTTTATATTAAATGAATATTAATGATTAAGGAATTTTGTGGTATTTAATTTATTTAAATACGGTTTTAAGGATTGAAAAATGTAGATAAATGGTAATAATTATTCAAAAATTATTACGAGCCTAGGAAAAATGTTTTGACTGATAAGAAAATTATCTGTTATATTGTTAAGTATTAAGTCAGAGTTTAATTGAACGTAAACTCGATAAAAGTCCTACTAGACCGTCGGGATGATAGAATTGTGTCGGTTTCAACTCAGACTTCAATAGTTTGACTTGATACCTAGTCTTATGTGCGGTAAAGACTGATAGGGTTATGTGGTAATGTGTTTAGGATATTCTGTGGTTTTAAATATAGCAGTATTATACTGTGATGATATTATTGTAATTATTGGAGATCTATATTATTAATATTAGGTCTTCGGTGTAAAGCGTTATTAATTGCGTGTTGTAATCAACGGTTCAGGCAAGTTTTCTTATACTTAACTCTAATAAGAGTAATTTCTTCAAGCTTATGGTTAATCTTTGCTGATTGCCATGAAAATTGTACTCTGTACATCTTGCATGTATAAGTCAGGTATGAAAGGCTGATCACCTTCATTACCAGTTGGTTCAGAAATGTTTGTTCATATAAAATACTTGTTCAGTCAAAATTTTGTTCCTGCTAGTTCACAATTATATTGTTGAATTATAGCGAACCAATTATTCATACTCTTCAATCATGATATATTGTTATGTTATTGTATATAAACTTGTTGGGCAACTTTTATGCTCACCTTTGCTATATCATGATAAAACATTGCAGATAAGGCTAACGTGTTCGGATACAAGAAAAAGGTTAAGGCCAAGTTCAGCTTGGGATATAAAGTGCGACATGTTTGTAATAATATATTGTAATAAATATTGTTGTATAATAGATATTATATGAATGGTGTTTAAGTTAAGGTTACTCGACTTAGGTAAAATAGTGTGTAATGTATTGTATAAACAATTTATGTTTATATCTTCCGCAAATAGTGATAGAAATAGTATACCGAATCCGAGGTGATTTGGGACCTGGATTCGGGGATGCTACAGTTGGTATCAGAGCTGTTGGTTATGAAGCTTAAGTAGTAATACCTGAGACCAATAACCGCAGTGATTAGGATAAGACTAACTCAAATAGAGTTAGTTGGTCAGTAAGATTCAAAGACGAATCTCGGCGAGTGTAAAACACAGAGTTTCCTAACTCTGATAATAATGTTGAACAGTAATGGTAAATAGATCGAGTCTAAAAGACTGAAAGTGCAAGGATAGGAGATCGTAAAACAAAACGATCATAGGCATAGAAATAAATCGTAATATATACGATAAGATCACACCGTGATCTGATAAAGATTATGATATGGGAAATGAATCAATATAATGATTGAAAAGTTTACAGCAAGATGCTGTGTGAAAGTTGTACTACGAAATGGTACTATGAAAATGAAAACTCATAAATGAGTTATGGATTATGAATACGAATTGAATTCGTATTGAAAAAGGGGGTTAAGGTTAGGTGGAGATTTCAATGAGGACTCGTGCCAGCAACAGAGTTGCATGATTCCTCGTATGGGAGGGGAATTGTACTTGGTGTAAAAACTACTTAGTTGGTGGCATTGGTAATAGTTGAAATATTGTGTCACGCTAGTTATTATATATAGATAAATAGATAATAGGTAGAGAATATAGGATTAAGTACGAGTTCTTAGAACTCATACTTATGTGACATTCTTGACGCATAGTTATATGAAATGTTTATGAGCCCCTCAGCGAACAGTCGCTAAAGGTCAGGGTAAGTTCGTAAACTCATATAATTGTGGTCAGGTTATGAACTCATAAGTGTGGTTTTATGAATTGGGTATAGTTGTGTGTGAATGGAGTGTTAAGGATTATAGGAACAGATAGATTATTAAGCAAACGATCATTAGTGGAGACTTAGGTTTCTCTAAACTCCCAGCTATGCTAAACTTCGAAATTTTTTACATCAAGCTAAATACGCACTATGTGCCTTTTAAAAAAAATGTAGACTCGTAACCATTTTTGAAACGGTTTAAAGTACAGTCTATGCTACTTATTTCGGCTAGACGCAAATGATTTGAAATATCAAAAATTGTTTTCAATTATCACTCATGTACCATGTAACCTGGTGCAGAGATGATAAAAATGTGATGGAGTTGTAAATACAGGAATACTTAGTGTGAACTTGACCTAAAGTCGTTGTTCCACTATTGTATGATGTGTTATGACAAAGTCATACAATGACGGCATCCTCAAACGGATTGTTAATACAGTGCGGCATCATGACGTCATTCTCGAAAATGTTTTCAAAAATTTTAAATTAGCCAACGGGGTTTGGCTACACCTAAATAATTCGATTGAATTGAATTATTGATATGAGTCTATGCTATTTGATTCAGCAAGACTAAAGTTATAAAAACTCCAAGTGTTCATTGAAAGAATTTCCCGAACCAAATTTTTTTGGTGCGGAATCCAATAAGACTGAGGTAAAAGTTTATGCGCCCAAGGCGGAAAGGAGGAACAAATTGTTCCGACCAACAGTACCTGATCAGTACAGGGCATATCGGGCTGATCACCCTTTGTGTCCGTAAGTAATGACGATTTGTGGATGAATTTCCATAAAACCTATGCGAAAATGACAGACAAATAGTCTAAATGACTCCTCAGTACAATTTCAAAACTTTTACTCTGGTGAGAGGTGTATTGGGTAACAAGTAATAATGTGTGTGAATGGTTTATGTGTGAATGGTGTAAGGTGCACGGTGTAAGGTGAATTTCGGGGACGAAATTCTTATAAGGAGGGGTGAATGTGACAACCCAAAAATTTGGGCAATTTAGTAAAATCTTAAATGATTGATTTAAGATCAAATATTAGACCTAGACAGAAAATAAGTGTATGCGTTTAATGTTATTGGGATTGAATTTTGAGGATTTCAAAATTCTGTAAAGGATATTGGTGAATTATTCAGGATTAAGAATTTATGTGATTATGTTCTGTTTATGGTTATGTTCTGTGTTCAGAATGTGGTTAAGGGTCAAGGGTTGACCAGATAAATTATATCTGTAATTAACCCTAATTATATATTAAGAACGAAAACGTTCGGTTAGAAAACTCTAGCGGCTAATAAGAAACCCTAGCAATCGGTTATGGAAACCCTAGTTTCAGTTCTGGGAATCCGAAACCCTAATTCGGTGCATGAAACCCTAAATCGGGAATTATTGGCATAAGTGTAAATAATTAAAAGATTAATTACGGTTAATCTTGACAATTGATTACAAAACCCTAATTCTTAATTTGAAACCCTAATGCCAGATCTGAAAACCCTAGTTTCAGATTCTGTTAAAGTTAAGCCCTAATTTGGGATTATAACGGAGAATTATAATGCTTATGTGGTATTGATTAAGTACTAATTAGGGTAAAGGTTAATTAATTAGCAAACCCTAATTTCCAATTTTTGGAACCCTAATTGTTCCGTCAGAAACCCTAATGCTCAACTGTGGATGTAATTGCTAAAATTAGCAATGCTAATTAGGAAACCCTAATCCTAATTATATCAATTTATGAGTAATTAGAAACCCTAATCTAATTACGAGATTAAATTTCTAAATTAGAAAATTAATTTTCTATTAAAAACCCTAATTGTGGGTTGAAAACCCTAATGACCATTTTTAACCCTAATTGTACAGTGATGAATTAAATTGCTATATTAGCAATGTTAATTAGGAAATACACATCCTAATTGTCAAGTTATTAGAAACCCTAATCTAATTGGGAAAATTTAATTTCTAAAATTGAAATGTTATTTTTCTAATTAAAACCCTAAAATGTGGTTTTTAAACCTAATGTACAAAATTGACCCCAAGTGTTAAATTAACAATTTTAATTAGGATAAAATGGTCCTAATTAGAAAATAATGATTCATGATTTTGAAATTATAAAATAATTAGGAAGCCCTAATTATAATTTTAGAAATCAAAATTTTCTATTTTTATATTTAATTAGAAAATTTTGGAAATCCAAGTTGCTAAAAATTTGGGGATTAAAACCTAAACCCAAATTTGTCCAAACCCTAAATCTAAGTATGCTCAAACCCTAAACCCTAAGGGTCTCATGAATTGGAAAATCTAGAGAAAAATGGAAATGACATAAATGCCCTTTTAGTGTGATATTTTAGTTAGCTTGCAAATCTTGCAAAATCCATGGTTGTTCAACAACCCTAAACCTAACTAGCCTAGCATGTGCCTAAAATTAAATGTAATCTCAGCAACTCAGCCCCCAAGCAATCCAAATACAATGAATCAAGTTTTGTATAAAAGGTTTTGGAGAGAGAAATGTCACAAAAACTTAGCCAAATTCATTTCTTGTTCTTACCAACTCTCTCTCTCACCAAACCTCCGAAAATCTAAGATAGATCAGTTCTAAAATGAAGCCCCACGTTGATCATAACAGAATCAATGGTTAGAAATGAAAATCAAAGCTCGAAAGGTATAATTTCTTTAATTTTTGAAATCCTTCAATTGGTTGTTAAATGTTGCAATTGATTGTTGAAAGTAGTGTTAATAGGTGTCAATTGATGTTCTGGGTTGTTAAATCCATGACCCATAACATCAAAGTACACGAATTGAAAATTTTTAAAATCTGGAAATGGGAAATTTTCGTTTTTTTAGTCAAATGTCAGATCCTCTAGATCCGTATGTGTTATGTGTTTTTGCTTTATAAAACTTGTAACATGTAGCCTGATATGAGGTCTTTAAGTTACAAAAAGAATCAGACCTAGATCTCTTATAGATCGCAAGATATAAACGGTCAAAACCCGTTGACCGAACTGCAAAACCAGCGAACCCAGAAATTTCGTTAGTGCTGTCCGTGGTCGACTTTGACCAGTATATTCTAGTTCGATCTGATGCTGTTATGTTTATATTAAGATTTATAGTTATAGTACTACATGTTATCTACAACTCGTAAGTGATAGATCGCATAAAGGTTGCACGATCAGAAAGTTATTAAGCATCAAAGTAGGTACCTAAGGCTGTTCTTCAAATCTGGAAAACCCAGAATTTGAAGAACAGGCCTGACCTCATTTTTGGAAGCTTAGATCTTGATTTTCTGTTGTTGTTTGGCCGTGAACTTGGTTTCATGTTGTAGTATTGCAAAAGTACTACAATCTAAAAGTTTTATCAAGCCAGAAAAACGTAAGGAACAATGAAATAAAATCGGTCAAACTAGCAACCTAGCCCTGCCGGAAAAATCTGGAAAACACTCAAGAACACCTATAGCGATAGAAAGCGTCGCTATAGGCCTTTAGCGACAGTTTTATTTAATTAATTCCGGAAATTAATTTAAAATTAGAAAAAAATGGTTTTTAATTATTAAAAGTACAAAATAAATTATGAAAAATTATATTAAAGTCTGAAAAATAGTTTTTAACTATTTTGAGTGTATTTCAAAAATATTTAGTATTTTTGGAATGTAAATGGTATTTATTTATTTAATTACAATATTAAATAAATTATTTAAAAATAGTTATTAATTCATGAAAAATCATGAAAAGTAATATTATGATAAAAGAAAATATTTTAAGTTATTTTCCATAACTTTTGATATTTTGTAATGAAATTTATTAATAATTTATTATTAATGGTAATTAATTTATTTAATAAATATATTAAATAAATTATGGAAAATTAGAATTAATGTTTTATAAATCATATAAAAATGATTTAAGTGTTATAAAAATATTTTAAGTTATAAAATATAACTTTTGATATTTTGACATGAAAATATTAATATTTTAATATTAATAGCAATTATCGGATAATGGATTTAATGGTTTAAAAATCATATAATTATGATTTTAAGGTATTAAAAATACTTTGATATATTATAATTATATTATAATATTATGTTATGATTTTCATTAATATTTTATATTAAATGAATATTAATGATTAAGGAATTTTGTGGTATTTAATTTATGTAAATACGGTTTTAAGGATTGAAAAATGTTGATAAATGGTAATAATTATTCGAAAATTATTATGAGCCTAGGAAAAATGTTTTGACTGATAAGAAAATTATCTGTGATATTGTTAAGTATTAAGTCAGAGTTTAATTGAACGTAAACTCGATAAAAGTCCGACTAGACCGTCGGGATGATAGAATTGTGTCGGTTTCAACTCAGACTTCAATAGTTTGACTTGATACCTAGTCTTATGTGCGGTAAAGACTGATAGGGTTATGTGGTAATGTGTTTAGGATATTCTGTGGTTTTAAATATAGCAGTATTATATTGTGATGATATTATTCTAATTATTGGAGATCTATATTATTAATATTAGGTCTTCGGTGTAAAGCGTTATTAATTACGTGTGGTAATCAACGGTTCAGGCAAGTTTTCTTATACTTAACTCTAATAAGAGTAATTTCTTCAAGCTTATGGTTAATCTTTGCTGATTGCCATGAAAATTGTACTCTGTACATCTTGCATGTATAAGTCAGGTATGAAAGGCTGATCACCTTCATTACCAGTTGGTTCAGAAATGTTTGTTCATATAAAATACTTGTTCAGTCAAAATTTTGTTCCTGCTAGTTCACAATTATATTGTTGAATTATAGCTAACCAATTATTCATACTCTTCAATCATGATATATTGTTATGTTATTGTATATAAACTTGCTGGGCAACTTTTATGCTCACCCTTGCTATATCATGATAAAACATTGCAGATAAGGCTAACGTGTTCGGATACAGGAAAAAGGTTAAGGCCAAGTTCAGCTTGGGATATAAAGTGCGACATGTTTGTAATATTATATTGTAATAAATATTGTTGTATAATAGATATTATATGAATGGTGTTTAAGTTAAGGTTACTCGACTTGGGTAAAATAGTGTGTAATGTATTGTATAAACAATTTATGTTTATATCTTCCGCAAATAGTGATAGAAATAGTATACCGAATCCGAGGTGATTTGGGACCTGGATTCGGGGATGCTACAGTTGATGATGGCGTTGTTCATAATAGTGTTGGATAGAAATATCCAATTAGGGAAAGAGGTGAAAGAGCTGAAGGAGGAGGTCCATGATATCTTGGAGGACAAGAAAAGTATGGAAACAATTTGGAAGGTAGAGCATGATGAGAAGGTTTTGGCAACGGACAAGAACCATGAGCTTAAACATGAGCTCTTTGAGCTTAGGCAGGAGCTAAAGGCCAAGAAGCAGAATATTAGTAAAATGTCCTACATACATAGGAGTTTTCACGAGGATTATCAGCGACAAGTTGCTGAGTATCCTGTGGAGGCAGGACAGACTCGGCATACTATCAGTCGAGATGTAACAGTCGGTCTTGCCAAAGCAGATTTTGAGAATGCCATTAGAAAAATGTAAACTAGTTAGTAACTAGAGTAGAGTTAGATATGTAAATATGTTGTATCTATGTAGTGACGTAAAACCTTTTTTGTATAATCAAAGGGTAGTCTTTTGTAAATTCCATTTTTTGGAAAGCAATGGCGGGAAAGTAATGTAATTAGCTAAAGTTGTGTAATGATAAACGATGTAGTATTATACTACAAGGAAGAAGCAAATCAATATAAGCCTTTTATTGAACATGTTGTGTAATGAGTTGGAGTTATTATTTAAGCAATGAATAATAACTAACTAACAAGAAGAAAGTAATAATGAAGTGTTATTTATTTTAAAAGAAAGATGGTGCCAAAAAGAAGACAACGAAATTAAGACGCGAACGTGAATCAACCGGAAGGGGACCGGTTAACCTGATGTAAGAGTTCATTAATTTATTAACGGCTGCTTTTAATAGAAATAGAGCGAATATACTTGTAAATCATGCTGTAGTACGAGCTACTACGTTTTAAGATTTTAAAAGTGTAGGTCCGCCGGAGTTCAAAAGAACTAGGGACCCTATAGAAGCCCAAACTTAGGTGAAAGAAATTGAGAAGGCATTTGTTATTCCAAATGTTGAAGAGGGGAAAAAGGTTGCTTTTGCTACCTATATGATGAATGGAGGGGCTAATTTCTGGTGGGAGGCGAACCAGGCTATGGCTGGAGTAGAAAACCAAACGTGGACGCAGTTTAAGGAGATTATCTTTGAGAACTACTTTCCCACGAGTATGCAGGGGAGGATGGAGATGAGGTTTCTAGAATTGAAACAATGGGAAATGATTGTTCCTCAATATGCTACCAAGTTCAATGAAATGGCAAGAGTTGCTCCACATCAGGTGGATACAGAGGTGAGGAAGGTGAGGAGATTCGAGCAGGGCTTGAAACCCTGGCTCTATAGCCGAATATCAGTGTTTCAAAGTAATTCCTTTGGAACAATTCTATAGAAGGAAATACTTGCCGAGGGTGGTAATGAGACTCTAAGCCAAAACCACATAGAGAAGAAAAACAAGAATATAGTAGATGTGGGAATGAAAACCGAGGGAGCCAGTGGGAGTGGCAATGGGCAGAATAGGAAGGGTTTTAACTCTAGGAATACTGGAGTAAAGCAAGGATATCCTAAGAAGAGGATGGAGGCATGCAAGAACTATGGGAAGACTCACTTAGGAGTCTGTCTTAAGGGAAAAGTGATGTCCAACAACTGTGGATAGAAGAGGCACATTTTGCCTAACTGTCCATGTGAGAGCCCCAAATTCAGGTCCCAAATCACCGCGGATTTGGTTCAATCATTCTATAACTATTTGCAAAAGATATAAACATAAATTGTTTATACAATACACTTTACACACATTTTCCCAAAATAGAGTAACCTTAACTTATACACAATTCATAAACTATCTAACACCTAACATTATTATCAAACTATACTATTACAAATTAGCTGCACATTTTATCTCAAGCTGAACTTGGCATTAACCTTTTCTTGTATCCAACGCATTCGCCTTATCTGCAATGTTTTATCATGATATAGCAAGGGTGAGCATGAAAGTTGCCCAGCAAGTTTAAATACAATTTAAGGATACATCATGATTGAAAGAGTCTAAATAATAAGCTGGCTATAATTCATCAATATAATTGAGAACTAGCACGAACAAACTATTGACTGAACAAGTATTGAACATGAACAAATATATCTGAACCAACTGGTAATGAAGGTGATCAACCTTTCATACGTGACTTATACATGCAATATGTACATAGTATAATTCTTCATGGCAATCAACAATGATTAACCGTAAGCATAACTGAATAAAACAACTCTTAGTAGAGTTAAGTAAAACTTTCCTGAACCGTTGATTACCGCTACGCAATTTATACCGCTTTATCTGAAGACCTAATATTAGTAATATAGATCTCCAATATTAGAATAATATCATCACAATATAATACTATAATATATATATATATATATATATATATATATATATATATACACACATAAAATAACCTAAAAACATGGCACATAATCCTATTAGTCTACAATACACATAAGACTTAGCATCAAGTCAGACTATTGCAGTCCGAGTGGACTTCGGTACAATTATAACATCCCGACGGTCAAGTCGGAAAAACTTCGAGTTTAAGTTCAATAAAACTCTGCCTAAAAACTTAACAATGTTCTTAAAAAAATTTCTTCTCAGTCAAAACAATTTTTATAGACTTGCAATAATTTTCAAATAACAACTACCTTTAATTCACTTAATATTATTAATCTTGATAATATTTAATCCCCCTCTTAGTATTACTAGTTCACTAATAACACTTTTATCCGCTTACTAATATTATTAACACCTTAATAATATTTTAATTCCTTACTAATATTATTAATCATCTTAATAATATTTTAATCATGAATTAATATTATTACTTAATAGTATCTTACTTATGCTTTAGTATCATTAATCAATTAATAATACTTTTAGTCATTTACCAATCGTTATAATATTTTATTTATTTAATAATATTATTAATCATTTAATAATATTTTATTCATTTACTAATATTATTAATCATTTAATAATATTTTATTCCTTTAATAATGTTATTACATTTATAACATTTTATTTAATCTCGGATATTATTATTTACTTAATAATATTTTAATCATCCAATAATACTTTAATCATTTATTAATATTTTAAATCAAATATGATTAACTATTTAATAATATTTTAATGAAGTTTTAATCTTAATATTTTTATTTACTTAGCAATATCATATTCTAATATTATTAATATCATAATAATATTTTAATAATTTATTGGATTAATAAATAATTTATTCTAATTGTTCATCCTTTATAAAACCTCTTATTTAATATCCATAAAAGGTCATAAATAACATTTCTTATCATAAATTACCAAAATACTCTAAGATAGTCATGATGTAAAATATTATGAGTATTCAAGCATAAAAATCACATTTTTATTATTAAAGACATCATTTAGTTATTTATTTCCTTTTATTCATAACTTAATCATATTTTGGAAAAATAGCAAACTAACACCTAAAATTCTTAACTTCTTGATTGTGATAGAATATGAACCAACAGTGATCCCCTAATTTTTTTGGAATATTAGAAAATGATTTACTATTTTTAAAGTGCCCAAAACACTCGGATCTTGCTCTATTTTTCATAAATTAAGTTTTGCTCAAAAAAATATGAATTTTTCAGGGTATGCTCTTCTAATATACATGAACCTACTGTAAACATTTCAGAATTTTCCAGTGTATACACAGTGAGATATTCGAAGGTTAATATTTCGGAGTCCTTTTCAGAAATAGTCATTACACACAATCTATAATTCGAAACGTGCCCGTTCTTTTTCCTACATGTAGATAACTTCTCAAGGTACCTCTGTAATTTTTCCCAAATTTTTAAAAGACTAGCAACTGACCTAAACAGCCTCAAGAAAAATGGAACAGTAACTATTTTAGGGTTTTGAACCCTTAACATTCAAAGTGCACTATTTTGGGGAAAAACAGTCCCAAAGCTTTCAAAACTTGCTAGATTTGTGTTCTATCACTTGGGTTTACTAGGTAACTCGTTTATCTAGCACCCCCCTTTGACGGATCACAAATCCAAGTTGTAAAACTTGAGTTACACAAGATTTAGTGGAAGAACTACAAGAGTTTTCACCCTTGGAGAACATATGCTCATTTTCTTCCTCTAAGCCTTAGATCCAACACTCAAGATACTTATTTCCATACATGATGATATTTAGAACTAGGGTATCTTGAGTATTTGTTCATAACCCCAACAAAACTCAAGCTATAAAGCAAAGTAGAAGAAGAAAATGAAAGTTAGGTTATACCTTGATTTAAGGGCTACCTTTCTTGATATACCAAAGTAAGTAATGAACTTAGGATGCATCAATTAACCTAGTACACCTCTCCCTCCCTTGCTCTCTCTCTCAAAACCGAACCTCTCTCTCTTTTATCTCTCTTGAAGTTGCTAGCTTGGGAGAAAAAGTTAGAAGAAGAAGAATGAGAGAAAGTGGAGTATTCTAACAAATGAAATGGTTGATTCATTATTATCACCCATACTTTCCTTGTCCCATGGATAAAAGGTTTCGCCTTATCCCTTTCAATTAAGCTTAATCATGTTGTTAAGAGTGCTTAATACATTTGCAACCAATGAGAGCTTGACAACCATGTACTTGTGTGTAAGAGTTACTAATTATGGACATTGTTTAGCTTAATTAGTTTCCTTAAAAGGCCTAATAGGGCCAGCTATATATACCCACTAATTCATTCATTTAGCCTTTATTTTAATGCATAAATTAGATAAATCAAAGGTATAAAATACCCTTAATCAAGTAGACTAAGTTTGGAGGCTTGCATTTTATTTCTTTTGGGCTTCCCCTTTAATTGTTTTGGGCCATGTAATGAACATGGTCTAACAATTTTAATATATACTACCCAAATTGTTTATTTAGGATTTCCATTTTCAATCTTATGAAATTTAATTACTTATACATGTGACTGTAGCTCATAACCTAATTAGGTTTACACGAAATAGGTTTAAAATTATTAGTCACTTGAAATAACAAGATTATCCACTTAAGTTAGTATACATATTAAATATTAACCTTTCATTATTACCATAACCCTTAGGTTATTTAATTGTCTCACCTAATGTATGATTAGGTTACGAAGATTTCATTTTTAATGAAATCTATAAATGTGTATATCCATAACTATAATATATATGTTTATTGATCCATGCACCACTTCACATATGTTGTCACATATTAAATCAGTACTGTATAACACAAGGTTTTAAATATCAATAATGTACATACATATACAGTGACTTAAAATTCATGGTTATTAACCCTTAAGGTTTTCAAATATAGAAAATTAATATTTCTAAATTGTAATTAGGATTCTCGAATTAAATTAAACTTTTCCATTCATAAATTAATCTTATAAATTACGATTATTTTATCCCAATTTAAATTGCTAATTTAGCAATTAAGTCCATAACTGTACATTATGGTTTCTAAGTTCCAAATTAGGGTTTCAAATTCCTGGGACTGAAATTAGGGTTTCAAAACCAATTTCTAGGGTTTTTTTATCCATCATTAGGATTTTCTAACTGAACGTTGACGTGCTTAATAATATTAAGGTTTGATACTGATAAAATTATCTGATCAACCCTTAACCCTTAACCACATATTCTGAACACATATAATACCACATCCACAGAACATATTCACATATACACTTAATCCTGAATAATTCACCAAAAGCCTACACAGGATTTTGAAATCCTCAAAATTCCTTCCCAAAAAAAATCAAACACATACACTTATTTTTTGTCTAAGTCTATTATTTGATCTTAAATCAATCATTTAAGATTTAATAAATTGTCTAATTTCTCGGGTTGTCACAGTCCAAGTCTAGAGAAGAACCATGGATGCTTCATATGGGGATTGACTGATCACATGACAAAGAATTGCCCAAAGAAGGGGATGGATGGGAATAAGGGCACTAATAGTGGTAAGTTAGCTATTAATGGTCCAGCTCAGACGAGTAGGCTGATGTCCCGCACCTTTAACATGACAGTCTAAGATGCAGTTGCATCAGGGGATGTAGTTGCAGGTATTATCCCAATCAACCATATAAATGCTTATGTGTTGTTTGATTTTGGTGCTACTTGTTCTTTCATAGCCTGTGATTTTGCTAAACGATTAGGATTACTTCCCGAAAGATTGCCTATACCTTTGAATATCAAGGTATACAATGAAGAAATAATTCTTGTTAAAAATATTCATAGGCATTATTGTGTAGAAATACGAGGTTATAAATTATCGATAGATTTGATACCGATAAAGTTTGGAGAATTCGATGTAATTCTAGGGATGGATTGGTTGTTTAACCATGGTGCAATTATAGATTGCTAAAAGAAATGTATAAAAACTAGAACGTTGAGACAGCCTCATGTAGTGTTTTACGAAAATAAATCGTCGGGACGTTCATGTTGTCTTACTATGACACAAACTAGGAAATTATTGAGGAAGGGATGTGTGGGTTATTTGTGTCATGTTGTTGATACCCAGAGAGTGGGAGCAACTATAGAATAAATACCTATAGTTAAAGAATTCGTGGATGTATTTCCAAGTGAATTACCAGGTCTTCCACCAGATAGAGAGGTCGAATTCGTAATAGATATTGTGCCAGAAGCTGCACCAGTTTCAAGGGCACCGTATCGTATGGCGCCAGTAGAGATGAAGGAGTTGATGGTTCAATTACAAGAAATTTTGGATAGAAAATACATTTAACTGAGTGTTTCGCCATGGGGAGCATCCGTATTGTTTGTTAAGAAGAAGGACGGATCGTTGAGACTTTGTATCGACTATTGAGAGTTGAACAAGTTAACGATAAAGAATAAAAACCCATTGCCTAGGATCGATGATCTCTTTAATCAGTTGAAATGGGAAAAGTTTTTTTCTAAGATAGATTTACGAACGGGGTATCATCAGTTAAAGGTTAGGAAAGAGGATGTACCTAAGACGACTTTCAGGACTCGTTACAGCCATTACAAGTTTTTGGTTATGTCATTTGGGTTGTCGAATGCACTAGCTGTGTTTATGGATATGATGAACAGAGTGTTCAAACAGTACTTGGACAAGTTCGTTGTAGTGTTTATCGATGTTATTCTAGTCTATTCTAAGACGCCAGAAGATTACACTAAACACCTAAGATTAGTGTTAGAGACACTAAGGGAGGAGAAGTTATATGTGAAATTCACTAAGTGTGAATTTTGGCTAGAAAGGGTACATTTTTTAGGACATGTTATCGACCGCGATGGAATTTCAATAGACCCAGCGAAGGTGGAAGCAGTTTTTAATTTAAAACAACCGAAAACGCCGACTGAGGTACAGAGTTTCCTAGGATTAGCGGGATACTATCAAAGATTTATCCAAGATTTTTCTAAGATAGCTACTCCGTTGACTAATTTGACAAGGAAGATAGTGAAGTACATGTGGACTGAGAAATGTGAAGACAGTTTTCAAGAACTGAAGAAAAGGTTGAGTGAAACACATGTATTATCTTTACCCGATGATACATGGAATTTTTTATTTTATAGTGATGCTTCGCATAGAGGACTTGGTTGCGTGCTCATGCAGCATGACAAGGTCATTGCGTATGAATCACGGAAGTTAAAAGATTATGAGAAAGTTTATCCTACTCATTATCTGGAACTGGTAGCGGTAGTGTTTACCTTAAAGATATGGAGGCATTACTTATATAGAAAGAAATGTGAGATATACACGGACAATAAAAGTCTAAAATATATCTTCACACAAAAAGATATAAATATGAGAAAAAGGAGATGGCTGAAGTTGATAAAGGATTACGACTGTGATATCTTGTATCACCCAGGAAAAGCCAATGTAGTGGTCGACGCCTTAAGTAGGAAGGGTCGGGAAAAGTTGTATTTGTTAACGACTGAAACTGAGTTAATAACAAAGATGGCTAGAATGAAGTTAGAGGTGAAGTTACCGAGCGAGTCGGGTCAGAGATTGTTTACGACAGAGATTTGATCTACCATTGTAGAGAGAGTCAAGGAGGTCAAACTTAGAAATGATGAGTGCGACCAAATGAAGAAGCGTCTAACAGATGAAAAGGATATAAAGTATAGTCTTGATAATGAGGGATTATTAAGATTTAAAGGAAGAATTTGGGTTTCAAATGAAACGGAATTAAAGGAGGAAGTGTTATAAGAGGCTCATAGCTCGAGGTACTCGATTCATCCTGGGAGTACTAAGATGTATAAAGACCTTCGACAGACTTTTTGGTGGATGAACATGAAGAGAGAGATAACAGAATATGTGAGTAGGTGCTTAACTTGTCAGAAAGTTAAGGCCGAACATCAACGACCAATTGGCTTGTTACAGTCATGGGAGATTCTGAAATGGAAATGGGATTAAATCACGATGGACTTTGTGGTGGGACTTCCAATTACTCAGAAAGGGTACGATGCTATTTAGGTAATAGTGGACCGGCTAACGAAGTCGGCTCATTTTTTGCCAATAAGAGTAAAGTATAACTTATATCTTTTAGCTAAACTTTATGTTAAGGAAATTATTTTCATACATTGGGTACCAGTTTCGATAGTGTCAGATCATGGTCCACGATTCACACCAAAGATTTGGAGAAGTCTGCAAGAACAAATGTGAACGCAGTTGAAGTTACGTACAACATATCATCCACAAACAGATGTGCAGAGTGAAAGGACAATTCAGACGCTAGAAGATATGTTGAGATCTTGTGTCATAGATTTCAAAGGTAGTTGGGACGATCATCTACCGTTAGTAGAGTTTGCGTATAAAAACAGTTATCATGAGAGCATAGGCATACCGCCTTATGAAGCTTTATATGGAAGGAAGTGCAGAAAACCATTGTGTTGGGATAAAGTAGGAGAACGCCAAATGCTAGGACCTAAATTGTTGTAGCAAACATCAGATATTGTTAAACTGATACAAATGCGATTGGTAGCAGCTCAGGACAGATAGAAGAAGTTTGTGGATCCGCATCGAGTGAAAAGAGAGTTTGAAGTAGGCTCGTATGTATTTCTAAAGGAATCTCCCTAGAAAGGAAAGATACGCTTTGGGAAGAAGGGAAAGTTAAGTCCATAGGACCTTTCAAGGTACTAAAAAAGGTATGTGAGGTAGCTTACATGGTAGCATTACCTCCAGACTTAGAACAAATACACAATGTGTTTCATATATCTGTGTTACGTCCTTATAAGCCAAATTATAAGCACGTAATAAAGTATGAGCCTATTCACATTGAGAAAGACTTGCCGTATGAAGAAATGCCTATCCAATCGTTGATAGAAAAGAGCAAGTTCTAAGCAATAAATTTATTCCTTTGGTAAAGGTGTTATGGAAGAACAACGATGCCGAAGAAGCAACGTGGGAACTTGAAGAAAAGATGAAGAATAATTACCCTCAGTTGTTTGTTTAATTTATAGCGACATTCTACGAAGAATGCTATATCGTATATGATGAATGAGTATACAAATTAGTATACAAGAAGAATACGTAGACTATATGTTAAAAGCCTTAAGCCAATTGTAATGGACTTATAGGATTTGTGTAGGAATTGGGCAAGACCAAGTGCAAACTTGTTAAGGCCCAAAGATTAATAATGTAAGCTGAATGTTAGGCCCAAAGTAATTAAAACCTAAGCCTGAACCAAGAACCAGACACGTGTATCGAACTGATGGGTCACTAGGTAAGAAAAACACATGTGGGCCCCATGAGTGAGTCATGGTTGGCCAACTTGGTGGCCAAGTAAGAGATAAGTGTTGTGGGGAGCAAGTCTTAAATAGTAAGGAGGTGGAGATTAATGACCATTAGGCCCTAACCTTGGTAATTATATATATAAGAGAGCTTGGTGGTTCATTTTGTGCTTTGTTCATTTTCCACCAAAATCTTAAAGCTTATACATTGAGAGAAAAGTAAGAGCTAGAGTCTTGATAATTCAAGAAGAAAATAAGAAGAACCAAGTTAAGAACATCAAGGGTAAGAAATCCTAAACCATTATTCTTAATCTCTTTAATTATGGTTTGATAGAGAAGTGAGTATTAGTGGTGCATGCTTCTTAAGGAGGAATAAGGATGGCTATTAATGGACTTAAACCTTAATAAACCATGTTGTAAGTGAATCATAATCATAAAAATTATGAACTAATGAAGAACATTTGAAAATTATCATTTGTTGTTGATGGACAAGTTTAAAACCATCATTATAGGATTAGATGAAATATGTTTGGTTAGGATGATAGAATGATGGAATGAATCTAGTTTGAACGGTGTAAAAATCTCAAGTAACGAAGTTATGAGGAAATTTACGAGATTAGACGATAATCGTCGAAATCGTACAAGTCTCAGAATGAAAGTCAAAAGTCACCATTGAACTCGAAAACGTTGGTTTTCGATAGAGAATAGTCTAAGTTTGCATTTTAGAGTTGTGGACTTGAAAATGGTCAAATTCCAACTTAAAACAAAGAAACGAGCTATGAACGTTCACGAACGTTTAACGATTTTGTAATAAAGAACTTAATCGGTGAATTCTGTGTTAACGGACTCAAAAATGTAAGATTTTCTAATGAAATGATATTACATGTGATTTGTGAGCTAACGACTTTTAAACGAGCCAATTCGGACTTATAATGAAGAAGAAAAGTGGGAAAATTTTCTCTGAGGCAGGGCTGGCGCGGCAACACAGCACATGGCTTTGTAGTTGGTGCCACAGCTCCAGGCCAAGCCCTCACTCACAGTTAATTCATGCTGCAGCGTGGAACATAGCTTATAGAGTCGCGCCGGAGCCGAACCGCAAGTATTGTCAACTAATGCCGCTGTGTGAGCTTTAGTAAGTAAGTTGGTGCCGCAGCGCAAATTTAAGTTGATTGAAAGTGAGTTATAAATTTAATTAACTTAAAGTAAACTCATTAAAGATTATTATAACCTTAAGAAATACAACTAAAGGTTGACAGAAGATTACTTGAACGTAAATACAAAGTAATACGATAAACCATAATCAATGTTAAACAATCTAATGAATGATTAGATTGAGAAGAAGGGTAAGATAAATTAGTGACCATACATGATTGTTTATGACCTAATGTGGTATGTTATGTACTTATGTATTGTAGAAGCCTTAAGGACTCAAAAAGAAAGTGTATTAACTATAGAAGATGCTGAAGGCAAGTGTTCTAACCTGTGTCTATGTTCATTCTGGACAAGTTTTGTGATTCAAGTATCTTACACATGAATTGATATATAATGAAGTTGAAGCCAATTTCTTCGACTAGACTTAATGTGTTTTGTAGATTTCTTTATAATCTATCAAAATATTATCAATGTTGCTATCTTTTACCAAACTATTTTGGTATGGATTTCAAAGAAAGATTGAGTATGAATAAACAAATGTTTTGTCGTCAAACGACAGGCACGTGAGGTTGCCAAAACTTAAACGTAGATACGTCGAATGAAGTAGTGTTTTACAACATAGAGTACTATAGGTTGATCACCTAGACATGCTCGTAAGATATATCAGACTTACGGACTTGGTGTCAGGTTGACCTTTTCAAAGAAAGAATGAAATTCTAAAGGTCTTAGACCAAAACTTATGTTTAATGAATGTTGTTCATTGCGAAACATTTTAAAGAAAAAAGAGAAGTGATATTTTAAATTATTGATAGTACTTCATACCTATTGATTCAGTTATAGAAGATATATAATTCCTATGATTCAAGTCAGTTGCTTAAATGAAATTGTCATACTTACTGAGCTAGTTATGCTCACTCTTGCTTGAACCATATGAATGCAGCTAAGACCGAACGAACCGAATGATCTAATAAGGATAAAGGGAAGGCTAAGGCAGACCAATAAGTTGTCTTTGTAAAAATATAGTTTAAACGTTGTAATTATTTGATATTATGACAAAGAATATATGTAATGGTTATAAAGAACTTGGGAAAGGAAATATTTTTTTGGAATATATAGAAGACATATTCACTCTTTTGAGTTATTTCAATGGAATGTATGTGTGAATTGTAGTACCGTGTAGTACCATCTGTCAGTTTGGAAGATACCCGAATTTGGAGGTGTCACATGATCCGTATAGATCTCCACTTTCTCCCCATACAGGCAATGTCTCCAGATCTTTAGTGCGAAAACGACTGCTACCAACTCTAGATCATGAGTAGGATAATTCCTCTCATATTATCTGAGTTATCGTGAGGCATAAGTTATGACTTTCACATGTTGCATGAGAACACATCCTAAACCTTTTCCTGAAGCATCATTGTATATAACAAATCCCTCCGAACCAGATGGTATTGTCAGAACAGGTTTTGAAATGAGTCTACTCTTGAGTTCTTGAAAACTCTTCTCACATTCCTCGCTCTAATCTAATTTTGTATCTTTTCGAGTCAGCTGAGTTAATGGAGTAGCAATTCGAGAAAATCCTTCCACAAATCTCCGATAATAACCAGCTAAGCCCAGAAAGCTACGTACTTCAGTCACTGATTAGGTTGCTCCCAACTTTGAATTGCTTCACTCTTTGTCGAGTCAATAGATATTCCATGATTTGATATCACGTGACCAAGGAATGCTACTTCCTCAAGCCAGAACTCGCATTTCCTTAACTTGGCATATAGCTTGTTTTCACAAAGCTTTTCGAGTATCAGCCTTAAGTGTTGCTCATGATCTTTACGGCTTTTGGAGTATATGAGGATGTCATTAATAAAGATAACCACGAAATGATCAAAATATTCCTTGAATACTCGGTTCATTATATCCATGAAGGCAGCAGGAGTATTAGTCAATGCAAAAGAGATGACTAGGAATTCTTAATGCCCGTATCGATTTCTAAAAGCAGTCTTTAGAATGTCATCAGTTTTAATCTTTAACTAGTGATATCTAGAGAGAAGATCGATCTTTGAAAAGAATTTATCGCCTTGCAAATGGTTAAACAGTCATCAATGCGAGGCAACGGGTACCTATTATTGATGGTGACATGATTCAACTCCCGATAATCTATACAAAGTCGCATACTTCCATCTTTCTTCTTTATGAATAGAACAGGAGCATCTCAAGGAGACGTACTAAGATGAATGAAACCAATGTCTAAAAATTCCTATAGTTGGGATCTTACCTCCTGAAGTTCAATAGGAGCCATTCGATATGGGGCTTTAGAAATGGGTTTTGTACCGAGTTCGAGGTCGATACAAAATTCGATTTCATGCTCTTGGGGTAGGCCAGAAAGTTCTTCAGGGAATATGTCGGAAAATTTATTAACAATAGAAATATCATTTAAATCTGACGTATTTTTTTTAGATCTATGATATGGGCTAAGAAAGCTTGACATTCGTTTGTTAATAAACAAATAGCTTTATGGCTTGATATGACCATGATTGACTTTAGTGGTTTAGTTGATTAAATTCGCATAATAGGTTGGTTAGGAATATGAAAGCAAATAACCTTACGAAAACAATCAATTTTAGCATGATGAGTAGTTAACCAATCAATCCCTAAAATCACATCAAATGCAAGTATTTTCAAAGAGATAAGATCGAAAGGTAACGTGAGTTGTCGATTTGAATTAAATAAGGCTTATAAATAGTGGATTTAATGAAGGTTTCTCCTAACGAAGTTGTCGACGTCGGGATTTTTGTTATCCCTCTTCTGTTCTTATCTTTTGGTGTTCTCATGTTAGGTGAGATTTGTTTGAAAAAATAAGTTGTGACAAGGTCCGACATTTATATGTCGACGATTGGACTGTAAAATTTGACATTTGGTATTTTTAAATGGTTGCACCAACTCAACTGAGAAAAGGTTTGCACATTGACCCCGTGATATAACATTGTTAAATTGGTCTGTGAAACCGAGATTCATTAGGGTCCGGGGAATTGCTTATGCGGAGGGAAGGTGTTAGGCACCCCCCGACATCCGTGTTACCACGGTGACCGCCACCTTTTAATTTAAACTGTTATATAAATCTTTGTGTGGGTCAATGTGCAATTATTTAGAAGTAGTGTTATGCCTCGTTCGCACCTATATACAAAGGGTTTGAATTTGTGTAAAAATTCAGTTTTAACAAGGTATAGCAATGATGTTTTGTAAAAGAGGTTTTTAAACCCTTTTGCTCAATAGTAATTGAAATATTTGATACTTCCATTTTATTAAGTGTTCGGTTTGATTGCTTTTATTTTCAGGATGCGAAGCATCTTTGAGAAAATACGATATATATCAATGCTGAACTCCTTCTGGGCATGAGAGCCATCTAAGGAAATTCAGACACCGTGAATAATGTATAAGATGTTTACAGCAAAAAATGTCCATCACGAGAACCAAATCTAGATTCAGGAAACTGAATATGTGATCACATGATTCCTAAGCTCACATGATGTAGCAGTTTGTATGAAAGCTATAAGCAATTATATATATAAAAGATGTAAATATATATATATATATATATATATATATGTATATATATATATATACAAATTGTCAACCACCACGAAGCAAACATCATGGCGGACTTTAAATGTTTATATATAAAAGCGATAAATATATACATAGAGCCATGATCAACCACCACAAAGCACCTCCAAGGGGGATCGTAAATGTAAATAAAGTAGTAAATGTGATCAAGCACCACGGAGTAAACTCCAGGCGGGACGAAATGTAAATAAAGCAGAAAAAATGATCAACCACCACAAAGTCAACTCCAGGCAGGACAAAATGTAAATAAAGCAGTAAAAGGCCATGAAGTAAAATCCAGGCCTGATTGAAATGTATATATATATATATATATATATATATATATATATATAAGCGGTAAACGCACAGAATATTATATCCAAGCTCAATCAAACAGAGTTTGATGGGTATAATATATATATATATATATATATAAGCAGTAAACGCTCCGGATATAAAATCCAGGCTCATCGAACAGAGTCCGACAACAGTTTATATATATGTATATATATAAAAAAACAATAAACGCACCGGATATAAATGCAGGCTCATCGAGGCATAACTCGATAATGTTAGTCCATATATATAAATATATTTATATAAATATAAATATATATATATATACAAAAATAAAATAAAAGCCACGGATCGAAGTCAGGGCATACACATGCAACACAACTCTCAATGTGAAGAACAATGTGTGTAAAATGTGGTGAAAAGGCTTTGAAAGGTGTAAGAAGGATTATAGTGGACTGCCAAAGAAGACTTTAATAGCTTTAAATGGATGAACACTTGGCTCCCACGGGTAAAAATATAGCAATATATGATCTCACGAGTGTTTAAATGAGAAAGCATACAATTTATGGTGTGTACAGAGTAAATTAGATAGGGCTTACAAAATGGCCACCCCAAACCCTCTATTTATACAGGGGGGAGCCGCACAAATGCACCTGTGGCTGCCCGGGGTGCCCCGGGCTCTGTGGGTCCTGCCACCTCGAAGTACGTACACGTGTGCAATGTGATGTCTGCTCGAACTTTTAAAACATTAATTCGAGCCTTCGATTAAGGTGTATAAGACCTTTTATGGAGTTCTATTATAGAGAGCTACACAAATGACATGGGATTAGAGATTGTAAGATGTCGGGAAGATGGGACCACGCCCTTGGTCTTCAAGATTCAAATTCTATCCGGTGTGCTGTCATGTGTAGTACTCACTTGGGATTGAAGTTATTTGGTTCTTATAGGACACTACTGTGTAGAATGTATGTTGAAATATGTTGAGATGGCACACAAATAGAAATGAGGTAGAAAATGATGATTTTGCCCCTCACCAGGGTTATCTCCAGTTTGGGCTGATAAAACAGTCATTGCTCAAGGTTATCTCTGAGATTGGGCTGCTACAAGTACTGGATGTCCTAATGGTTATCTTTGAGGTGTGCCTGACCTCCCGGGGTTATCTCCGAGTTTGGGACTAAGTGCCTCGGGGCTATCTCCGAGGTTGAAGCTGATTGCTGGGGGTTGAAACGAGCTTTTTTGGGGTTATCTCCAGAACTACAACTGCACTCCTCGGTGTTATTTCTGAGGTTGAAACTGAAACTCCTGGTGTTGTTTCCAGGATTGAATATCTCGAGGTTATCTCTGAGATTGAAAAGGCTTCTCCGGTGGGATTTTTGGAACTATAACTATTTTTTCCTCTAGAGTTATCTCTGAAAGACGATTCTCCCCTCTTGCAATGTTAGTAATATGAATGAAAAATTTTGAGTGTCTATATATGCCCCTCTTTATCATATTCATGCAATGAAATGGCATATATATGATAAAGAATACTAGACACTTGAAATGTGATAGGATAATCATGATGCAATGTACAGCACCATGATGCAAATTTATGTGGTTTGTTGGACTGTTCTCCAACAGGATGGTATGACTGGCGGCTCCCATAACTTTTGCCGGGGTTTGGCATTCATTACCGATAACCCTGATGAACTGTCTTGAACGTGCGATCCAAAGTTCTCAGAAACTTCCAGGATGATGACGTTGGGGTTATCACCAAAGTCTTTAATCCTTGATATAGACTTTACACTGAAGATATCTCTCATGTATAAGAGACTCTGTGGGGAGGTGTTTTGTCTAAGGAGGATGTGTATAACATATTCCATCATCGGTTCTCCAGGATGAGGATGTTCGTTCCTGGTTTGTATCGCCAGGTCTTTTCGTTTCTTTGTTGGAGTTACTGCCAACAGTCTGTGTTGATAGGGTTACCTGACCCCTCGCTGAAATGTACATCAACAGATGTGATCGTCTGATGGTTCGTGAAGCTTCATTGGGTTTAAATACCAACGGCTAATGATGTCAAGGTGGCTTGAATTTCGTCGATGTGTGCATCAATGGATGAGATCATCGGACGGTTTTTGATGCTTCACTGGATTTACTTACCAATGGCTGAAATAATGTCAAAGTTGCTTGACATTCATTAAAATGTACTTCAACGGATGATTTGTATGATGTTTTTGCTAGGGAGAAATGTTTTGCGGTTACAACCCCGAAGTGACGGCATCAGACCTTTGTAAGGTATTGTCGAGTGTAGTTTGCAATAATTGTGATCATCCGTATAGTGAACCCTATGTCTGGGCGAATACCAATGAGTGACATGTAGACCCACAGTTTGGTCTTTGAAAACCAGGATTTCAGGCTATTCCACCTAATCGCGTAGCATTTTATTCCTAATTTGGCCTTTTCAGCTTGTAAGACCTCCTTTACAACTTAAACTGGACCGAGCCAGAGGGGTGGGCCACACCCAGGAGAGCCACAGGCACACCTCCGACCAGCTGTGAGTGACCTTTAAGGCACCTATAGCTTTCACAAGTCATTTCTAAGTTGCGTCGCACAGGAAATTCGAGAGCTCTTCTTCAGGTCTGCTTTGTTCGGGCGTCTTTCTATACATTTTGTCACCGTACAAGTGTTCTACACTGCCCTGGTAATGTATGCATGTCTTCTTTTCCAGTTTTTACCCGTTGGAAAATGAGTTATCACATGAAATGCTTTTAAACACATAGTAATGAATATGCATGCTCATATGACTTGATAAAAAATATTCAATATAGTAAATGTTAGTATTTAACCATGCTAAACATAATGATGTAAAAAAATTTGACTTTTGAAACAGTTAAATTGGCACCTTTTTTCATGCTATTGCTTATCCTATTTGAGGACAAATGAGCAAAGGTGGTTTAGTAATCCTGGTAATTAGGCTACCCTTACGGATTATGTCTTTGATAGTGTAATGCGTAAAAGGATGTTTATGACTTTGGGTAGGTGTGCTACTGAATGGCCACCAAGTCATGCCTATGCGCATGTGGATAGTCCTATTTACAAAGGGGACTATGGAAATTATTTTCCAAAATATAGGCATTGGGTAGTCATGCATTTTTAACTCTACTATAAACGTATGTTAAAATAATGCATACATGTAGTCATAAAATACATTTGAAAAAACTACAGGTTAGAATTTACCACACCCTTTCTGAGGTGATTTGGAGACTTGTGTCCAGATATATTGATACAGATCAGCCGAATAGTTCCTGCAGGACCACTCCAGGTGTACGAAGGAGGGCTTCTGATGTGCCTCTGTGACAACCCAAGAATTTGGACAATTTATGAAAATCTTAAATGATTGATTTAAGGTTAAATAATAGACCTAGACAGAAAATAAGTTTATGCGTTTAATGTTATTGGGATTGAATTTTGAGGATTTCAAAATTCGGTGAAGGATATAGGTGAATTTTTCAGGATTAAGGATTTATGTGATTATGTTCTGTGTTTATGGTTAATGATGTGTTCAGAATGTGGTTAAGGGTCATGGGTTGATCAGATAAATTACATCTGTGATAAACCCTAAGTATATATATTAAGAACGACAACGTTCAGTTCGAAAACCCTAACGTCTAACAAGAAACCCTAGAAATCGGTTCTGGAAACCCTAGTTTCAGTGCCGGGAAATCCGAAACCCTATATCGGATATTGAAAACCCTAGGTTGGGAATGAAATTTAAGTATAAGGTTAAAAGTAATTAACTAGGGAAAAACCTAATTAATTAAAATCTTAATTGATTATTTGAAAACCCTAATACAAGATCTGAAAACCCTAGTTTCAAATTATGATAAAATGAAACCCTAATCTGGGAATATAATTGAGAAATTTAAGGCTTTAGTGCTATTAATTAAATATTAATTAGGGTAAATGTTAATTAGTTTACAAACCCTAATTTTCAATTTATTGGAACCCTAATTGTTCCGTCAGAAATCGTAATTGTTCAATGGTGGAATTTAATTGCTAAAATTAGCAATGTTAATTAGGAAACCCTAATCCTAATTATTTTAATTTTTGTGTAATTAGAAAACCCTAATCTAATTACAAATATTTAATTTCTAAATTAGAAAATTAAATTTTCTATTAGAAACTCTAATGATTGGGTTATAAACCCTAATCCGTGATATTGACCCTAATTGCGTAATTAGCAATTTTAATTAGGAATTATTAATCCTAATTAACAAGATTTAAGTATGATTAAGGAATTTTAATATAATTAGTAAATTCTAATTATAAGTTAAAAATGTTAATTTTTATAACGGAAATTCAGAAATTTTAGAAATTAAATTTTTGCAAAGTTAAGGGTTAAAACCTAAACCCTAAATTGTGTAAACCCTAAATCCTAAGGGTTTCATCAAAATGCAAATTCTAGAAATTTAAAGAAATGTCAAATATGCCCTTTTAGTGTATTAAATTAAGTGGCTTGCAAATCTTGGCCAAATCATGGGTTGGTGAACAACCCTAGACTTAAATGTAGCCTAGCATGTGACTAAAATCAACACCTCAGCCTATGTTATCAGCCAAGCAAACCAAATGCATTGAATCAAGGATTATATAAGGTTTTGGAGAGAGAAAGTTCACTAAAAAAAAGAAAATTTTACCCAACACTCATCAAACTCTCTCTCTCTCACCAAACCCACGAAATTCCAATGATATTTCAGTCTCAATTCAAGCCCCATGTGTAACAGAAACAGATCAAAGAACCAGAAATCAGAAAAATCAAAGCCCAAAGGTATAAGAACCCTAAATTTCAAAATTTATGATTTTGATGTTAAAGGTTGTTATTTGTTGGTTAAATATGTGTAATAGGGTGTCAATTAGAGATCTGGGTTGTTGGATCATGGATCCATAACACCTAGATGCTCGGATCTATTGTTTATAAAAATCTGGAAAATGTTGGAAAATGTTGTCTGACAGTCAAATGTCAGGGTCCTTAGATCTTTGTGTGTTAATGATCTCTTGTGTTGGATGTTATAGATTTGTAGTATGTCATGTTGTCTGTAATCTGGAACTGAAAACAGAGCTATATCATGTGTATATTGCAAGATATAAGCAGTCAAACTGCGTTGACCAGCCACGAAATCTGATTTCTGGGTTACCCAGAAACCCAGAAGTCACTGACAGCGTTTTTGCATGCGATAGATCTTGTAGTCTGTTTGTGTTTATGCCATATTTTAGGTTGGTTGCTGTAGCCTGCCATGTATATTACATTCTGCAGACTTTATTTCATCCAGATCATTAACATAATCGTGTAGAATCATGGTCAAAAGTAGTTGACCGAACTGCTTCAAGAACAATCTGGAAACCCAGATTTGTTCAAGAACAGTTTTTCGTGTCTACTTTGACCGATCTAAATCGTATTGTTTTAATGTTTGTAAGGTAATATGATGATCGTTTGTTGTACCTTGACATACGGACTACATGCTAGAACTTATAGATAACCCTAACTAAACTCAGAACCCAAGATATAAGGATCGAAAGCTATTAACCTCGACTGTTCTTCATTTTCTGGAAAACCCAAAAAATGAAGAACACGTTGTCAGATATTTTGGAGACTTAAAGATCTCTGATCTGATGTTGTATGACCATGAAATCCATTTGAGGTTGTAGTACTACATGAGTACTACAATCTGAAAGTTTTAAACAACCTAGAAATCGATCAGAACACCATTTAAATCGTGGTCAAACCACCCAACCCGAACTCTGTCAAGAACACCTATAGCGACGGTTCTGTCGCTATAGGGCCCTTTAGCAACAGTTTATTTCTTATTTTTTCGGAAATTAATTTAAAATTAGAAAAAAAATAGTTTTTAATTATTAAAAATACAAAATAAATTATGAAAAATTATTTTAAAGTCTGAAAAATAGTTTTTAACTATTTTGATTATATTTCAAAAATATTTAGTATTTTTGGAATGTAAATGGTATTTATTTATTTAATTATAATATTAAATAAATTTTTTAAAAATAGTTTTTAATTCATGAAAAATCATGAAAAATAATATTATGATAAAAGAAAATATTTGAAGTTATTTTTGATAACTTTTGATATTTTGGGATGAATTTCATTAATTAATCAATATTATAATAATTAGTTTATTTAATAGCTATATTAAATAAATTAAGGAAAAATGGTATTAATGTTTTAAAATCATATTAAAATGATTTAAGTGTTTGAAAAATATTTTAAATTATAAAATATAACTTTTGATATTTTGTCATGAAAATATTAATATTTTAATATTAATATTAATTATCGGATAATGGATTTAAAGGTTTAAAAATCATATTAATATGATTTTAAAGTATTAAAAATACTTCGATATATTATAATTATATTATAATATTATGTAATGATTTTCATTAATATTTTATATTAAATGAATATTAATGATTAAGGAATTACGGGGTATTTAATTCATTTAAATACAGTTTTAATAATTGAAAATGTTGATAAATGGTAATAATTATCTGAAAATTATTACGAGCCTAGGAAAAATATTTTTGTCTGATAAGAAATTATCTGTGATATTGTTAAGTGCTTAGGCAGAGTTTAATTGAACTTAAACTCGATAAAAAGTCCGACTAGACCGTCGGGATGATAGAATTGTGTCGGTTTCAAGTCAGACTGAAATAGTTTGACCTGATACTAAGTCTTACATGTATTATAGACTGATAGGATTATGTGCTATGTGTTTAGGTTATTCTGTGGATATAAATATAGCAGTATTATACTGTGATGATATTATTCTAAATATTGGAGATCTATATTATTAATATTAGGTCTTCGGGGAAAAGCGTTATTAATTGCGTTGCGGTAATCAACGGTTCAGGCAAGTTTTTCTTATACTTAACTCTAATAAGAGTGTTTTATTCAAGCTGATGGTTAATCGTTGTTGATTGCCATGAAAATTGTAATCTGTACATCTTGTATGTATAAGTCAGGTATGAAAGGCTGATCACCTTCATTACCAGTTGGTTCGGAAATGTTTGTTCATGTATAAAACTTGTTCAGTCTAAAGTTTGGTCATGCTAGTTCTCAATTATATTGATGAATTTTAGCAAGCTCATTATTCATACTCTTCAATCATGATATATTGTTATATTGTTGTATTTAAACTTGCTGGGCAACTTTTATGCTCACCCTTGCTATATCATGATAAAACATTGCAGATAAATCGAACGTGTTCGGATACAGGAAAAGGTTAAAGTCAAGTTCTACTTGGGTTAAAAGTGCGGCTAGTTTGTAAATAGCGTATTTGATAAATATTGTTGTATAATAGATATTATATGAATGGTGTTTAAGTTAAGGTTACTCGACTTGGATAAAATAGTGTGTAATGTATTGTATAAACAATTTATGTTTATATCTTCTGCAAATAGTGAAAGAAATAGTGAACCGGATCCGAGGCGATTCGGGGCCCGGATTCGGGGCTGGTACAGTTGGTATCAGAGCTGTTGTTTATGAAGCTTAGGTAGGAATACCTGAGACCAATAACCGCAGTGATTAGGAAAAGACTAACTCATATAGAGTTAGTTGGTCGGTAAGATTCAAAGACGAATCTCGATAAGTTGTAAAGACACAGAGTTCCCTAACTCTGATAATAAAGTTGAACAGTAACGGTGAATAGATCGAGTCTAAAAGACTAAAAGTGCTGGGATAGGAGATCGTAAAACAAAACGATCATAGTGCATGGAATTGAATCGTAATATATACGATAAGATCACCCCGTGATCTGATAAAGGTTATGATATGGGAAATGAATCAATCTTATGATTGAAAAGTTTACAGCAAGATGCTGTGTGAAAGTTGTACTATGAAATGGTACTATGAAAACTCATAAAAGAGTTATGGATCATGAATACGAATTGAATTCGTATTGAAAAAGGGGGTTAAGATTAGGTGGGATTTCAATGAGGACTTGTGTTAGCAACTGAGTTGTATGATTCCTTGTATGGGCGGGGAATTGTACTACTTAGTTGGTGGCATTGGTAATAGTTGAAATGTTGTGTCACGCTAGTTATTATATATATATAAATAGGTAATAGGTATAGAATATAGGATTAAGTACGAGTTCTTAGAACTCATACTTATGTGACATTCTTGTCGCATAATTATATGAAACGTTTATGAGCCCCTCAGCGAACGGACGCCAAAGATCAGACTAGGGTAAGTTCGTAAACTCATATAATTGTGGTCAGGTTATGAAATCATAAGTGTGGTTTTATGAATTGGGTATAGTTGCGTGTGAATGGAGTGTTAAGGATTATAGGAATAGATAAATTATTAAGCAAATGATCATTAATGGAGGCTTAGGTTTTCTTAAACTCCTAGCTATGCTAAACTTCAAAATTTTTGACATCAAGCTAAATATGCAATATGTGCCTTTTAAAAAAAATGTAGACTCGTAACCATTTTTGAAACGGTTTAAAGTACAGTCTATGCTACTTATTTCGGCTAGACGCAAATGATTTGAAATATCAAAAATTATTTTTATTTATCACATATGTACCATGTAACCTGGTGCAGAGATGATAAAAACGATGGAGTCATCAATGCATTATTACTTAGTGTGAATTTGACCTGAAGTCACTATTCTACTATGGTATGATGTAGTATGATAAAATCACCAATGACGGAATCCTCAACGGACTGTTAATACAGTGCGGCATCATGACGTCATTCTCGAAAATGTTTTTAAAAAAATTTTAATTTGCCAACGGGGTTTGGCTACACCTAAATAATTCGATTGAATTGAATTATTGATATGAGTCTATGCTATTTGATTCAGCTAGACTAATGTTATAAAAACTCCAAGTGTTTATTGAAAGAATTTCCCGAACCAAATTGTTTTGGTGCGGAATCCAATGATAAGACTGAGGTGAACGATAATGTTTGGATAAATAATCCAATCTAGTAGCGTAAATATTCGCTAAAAATGATTAATACGTTATGCATGACGTAACTGTACAATGGGATGATCACCTAAAGTACTAATAATGGTAGTTTACCTTCTTTGTGATTGTAAACAGACCAAGTAATGTATTGTTTTGCGGTATGATCACTACCGTTAAAACTAAATGTGTTCATGGTCTATATGACCCCTCAGCACAATTTCAAAACTTTTACTCTGGTGAGAGGTATATTGGGTGGCATGTAATAATGTGTATGAATGGTATATGTGTGAATAGTGTATGTGCACGGTGTAAGGTATAAGGTTCATGTGTGAATGGTGTAAGGTGCACGGTGTAAGGTGTAAGGTGAATTTCGGGGACGAAATTCTTATAAGGAGGGGTGAATGTGACAACCCGAGAATTTGGGCAAATTATTAAAATCTTAAATGATTGATTTAAGGTCAAATAATAGACCTAGACAGAAAATAAGTGTATGCGTTTAATGTTATTGGGATTGAATTTTGAGGATTTCAAAATTCGGTGAAGGATATAGGTGAATTATTCAGGATTAAGGATTTATGTGATTATGTTCTGTGTTCATGGTTAATGATGTGTTCAGAATGTGGTTAAGGGTCATGGGTTGATCAGATAAATTACATCTGTGATAAACCCTAAGTATATATATTAAGAACGACAACGTTCAGTTAGAAAACCCTAACGTCTAACAAGAAACCCTAGAAATCGGTTCTGGAAACCCTAAATCGGATATTGAAAACCCTAGGTTGGGAATGAAATGTAAGTATAAGGTTAAAAGTAATTAATTAGGGAAAACCCTAATTAATTAAAATCTTAATTGATTATTTGAAAACCCTAATACAAGATCTGAAAACCCTAGTTTCAGATTGTGATAAAATGAAACCCTAATCTGGGAATATAATGGAGAATTTTAAGGCTTTAGTGCTATTAATTAAATACTAATTAGGGTAAATGTTAATTAGTTTACAAACCCTAATTTTCAATTTATTGGAACCCTAATTGTTCCGTTAGAAACCCTAATTGTTCAATGGTGGAATTTAATTGCTAAAATTAGTAATGTTAATTAGGAAACCCTAATCCTAATTATTTCAATTTTTGTGTAATTAGAAAACCCTAATCTAATTACGAATATTTAATTTCTAAATTAGAAAATTAAATTTTCTATTAGAAACTCTAATGATTGGGTTATAAACCCTAATCCGTGATATTGACTCTAATTGCGTAATTAGTAATTTTAATTAGGAATTATTAATCCTAATTAACAAGATTTAAGTATGATTAAGGAATTTTAATATAATTAGTAAATTCTAATTATAAGTTAAAAATGTTAATTTTTATAACTGAAATTCGAAAATTTTAGAAATTAAATTTTTGCAAAGTTAATGGTTAAAACCTAAACTCTAAATTGTCTAAACCCTAAACCCTAAGGGTTTCATCAAAATGCAAATTCTAGAAATTTAAGGAAATGTCAAATATGCCCTTTTAGTGTATTAAATTAAGTGGCTTGCAAATCTTGGCCAAATCATGGGTTGGTGAACAACCCTATACCTAAATGTAGCCTAGCATGTGACTAAAATCAACACCTCAGCCTATGTTATCAGCCAAGCAAGCCAAATGCATTGAATCAAGGATTATATAAGGTTTTGGAGAGAGAAAGTTCACTAAAAAAAAGAAAATTTTACCCAACACTCATCAAACTCTCTCTCTCACCAAACCCACGAAATTCCAATGATATTTCAGTCTCAATTCAAGCCCTATGTGTAACAGAAACAGATCAAAGAACCAGAAAATCAGAAAATCAAAGCCCAAAGGTATAAGAACCCTAAATTTCAAAATTTATGATTTTGATGTTAAATGTTGTTATTTGTTGGTTAAATATGTGTAATAGGGTGTCAATTAGAGATCTGGGTTGTTGGATCATGGATCCATAACACCTAGATGCTCGGATCTAATGTTTATAAAAATCTGGAAAATGTTGGAAAATGTTGTCTGACAGTCAAATGTCAGGGTCCTTAGATCTTTGTGTGTTAATGATCTCTTGTGTTGGATGTTATAGATTTGTAGTATGTCATGTTGTCTGTAATCTGGAACTGAAAACAGAGCTATATCATGTGTATATTTCAAGATATAAGCAGTCAAACTGCGTTGACCAGCCACGAAATCTGATTTCTGGGTTACCCAGAAACCCAGAAGTCACTGACAGCGTTTTTGCAGGCGATAGATCTTGTAGTCTGTTTGTGTTTATGCCATGTTTTAGGTTGGTTGTTGTAGCCTGCCATGTATATTACATTCTGTAAACTTTATTTCATCCAGATCATTAACATAATCGTGTAGAATCATGGTCAAAAGTAGTTAACCGAACTGCTTCAAGAACAATCTGGAAAACCCAGATTTGTTCAAGAATAGTTTTTCGTGTCTACTTTGACCGATCTAAATCGTACTGTTTTAATGTTTGTAAGTTGATCTGATGATCGTTTGTTGTACCTTGACATACGGACTACATGCTAGAACTTATAGATAACCCTAACTAAACTCAGAACCCAAGATATAAGGATCGAAAGCTATTAACCTCGACTGTTCTTCATTTTCTGGAAAACCCAAAAAATGAAGAACACGTTGTCAGATATTTTGGAGACTTAAAGCTCTCTGATCTGATGTTGTACGACCATGAAATCCGTTTGAGGTTGTAGTACTACATGAGTACTACAATCTAAAAGTTTTAAACAACCTAGAAATCGATCAGAACACCATTTAAATCGTGGTCAAACCACCCAACCCGAACTCTGTCAAGAACACTCAAGAACACCTATAGCGACGGTTCTGTCGCTATAGGGCCCTTTAGCGACAGTTTATTTCTTATTTTTCCGGAAATTAATTTAAAATTAGAAAAAAAAATGGTTTTTAATTATTAAAAATACAAAATAAATTATGAAAAATTATTTTAAAGTCTGAAAAATAGTTTTTAACTATTTTGAGTATATATTTCAAAAATATTTAGTATTTTTGGAATGTAAATGGTATTTATTTATTTAATTATAATAATAAATAAATTATTTAAAAATAGTTTTTATTTCATGAAAAATCATGAAAAATAATATTATGATAAAAGAAAATGTTTGAAGTTATTTTTGATAACTTTTGATATTTTGGGATGAATTTCATTAATTAATCAATATTATAATAATTAGTTTATTTAATAGCTATATTAAATAAATTAAGGAAAAATGGTATTAATGTTTTAAAATCATATTAAAATGATTTAAGTGTTAGAAAAATATTTGAAGTTATAAAATATAACTTTTGATATTTTTTTCATGAAAATATTAATATTTTAATATTAATATAAATTACCGAATAATGGATTTAAAGGTTTAAAAATTATATTAATATGATTTTAAAGTATTAAAAATACTTCGATATATTATAATTATATTATAATATTATGTAATGATTTTCATTAATAATTTATATTAAATGAATATTAATGATTAAGGAATTACGAAGTATTTAACTCATTTAAATACGGTTTTAATAATTGAAAATGTTAATAAATGGTAATAATTATCTGAAATTTATTACGAGCCTAGGAAAAATATTTTTTGTCTGATAAGAAATTATCTGTGATATTGTTAAGTGCTTATGCAGAGTTTAATTGAACTTAAACTCGATAAAAAGTTCGACTAGACCGTCGGGATGATAGAATTGTGTCGGTTTCAAGTCAGACTGAAATAGTTTGACCTGATACTAAGTCTTACATGTATTATAGACTGATAGGATTATGTGCTATGTGTTTAGGTTATTCTGTGGATATAAATATAGCAGTATTATACTGTGATGATATTATTCTAAATATTGGAGATCTATATTATTAATATTAGGTCTTCGGGGAAAAGCGTTATTAATTGCGTTGCGGTAATCAACGGTTCAGGCAAGTTTTCTTATACTTAACTCTAATAAGAGTGTTTTATTCAAGCTGATGGTTAATCGTTGTTGATTGCCATGAAAATTGTAATCTGTACATCTTGTATGTATAAGTCAGGTATGAAAGGCTGATCACCTTTATTACCAGTTGGTTCGAAAATGTTTGTTCATGTATAAAACTTGTTCAGTCTAAAGTTTGTTCATGCTAGTTCTCAATTATATTGATGAATTTTAGCAAGCTCATTATTCATACTCTTCAATCATGATATATTGTTATATTGTTGTATTTAAACTTGCTGGGCAACTTTTATGCTCACCCTTGCTATATCATGATAAAACATTGTAGATAAAGCGAACGTGTTTGGGCTTAGGAAAAAGGTTAAAGTCAAGTTCTACTTGGGTTAAAAGTGCGGCTAGTTTGTAAATAGTGTATTTGATAAATATTGTTGTATAATAGATATTATATGAATGGTGTTTAAGTTAAGGTTACTCGACTTGGGTAAAATAGTGTGTAATGTATTGTATAAAAAATTTATGTTTATATCTTCCACAAATAGTGAAAGAAATAGTGAACCGGATCCGAGGCGATTCGGGGCCCGGATTCGGGGCTGCTACAGCCTCAACCCCGTTCAGTTAGACAGCCTTGTCGTTTGGTGGAGGCGGTGATACATCATGTTTGGGTTGAGGTATCAGATGTTGAGGACGAGGAGGAGGATGCACCGATTGTGGACCCCTGTCCTGCTGCTTATGTTCCCTGTAGGGATTTTCCAGGCATTCAGGTGACGATCCTAGAGCTTCTAGGTGATTTGAGTCGACACCCCTCAGTTTACTTGCATAGAAATGAGGTATAAGCTGGATTTTGATTCTTCATTTTTTATTATTAATGAGGAGTAAGGATTCTGATGTTGATCTGCTTTATGATGCATGTTCCCGGCTTCACACAGTCTAGAGGGAACTGGTTCAGCATTCACTACATATCAATCTATACATCCTGATTATCGAGCGATTTTGCATGGCTGAGGCTTTGGGGCGTTCTTTTCCATCCTTCCCCATCATTATCCCTGGGGTTACCTCAGGGAATTGTTTGAGCGTTGGTTTCACCAGACTCAGTCTCTCCATTTGTTGGATTATGAGGTGATGATGGCGCCAATGGATTGGCAATTTATCACTAGTATGGAGTTTGGAGGGGTGCCATGTACAGCTGACTTTACCCTGACTACCATTAGATCCTTGCTAGGAGTCCCAGCTGAGGCACTCAAAGGCAGGACAGTCCGTATAGGTCCTTTAAGTGTAAATGCTATGAGTGGGCTGTTGAGTGAGCCCATACCTGATGATGTGAGTGTCAGGGATCACATTCTTCTATGATTGTTCCTATTAATCATTAGGGGCTGCTTCATTGCAGATAAATCTTCCACGGTATTATTCGCTTTGGTGAGCGCCACACGAGATGTGGACCATATTGGAGAGTATGACTGGGGTTCCTATACCTTAACATATTTTCTCAAGGGCATGCGTATGCATTTGCAGAGCTTGACGAAGGCTTGGCTAGGATTTTAACCATTTCTGTTAGTGATATTTCTCTTATAATTTCCCATGTACAAGTTAAGAGTGTTGACTGATAGCAGATGTTTGCCTTTGTGTTGGCAATTTTGGGCTTATGAGAGACTTTCATGCTTATGTCCTATTAGTGTGCTAGGCTTCGAGACCTATCCACAAGGATAGCAATGGCATCACTCCATTTTGACGGAGGTTCTTATAGCTGAGGGTTTCACCCATTATCGACTACAGTTGGAGTTGTTGACAGTTGATGCTATCACATTGATTCCCTATTCTGGGGAACCTTTGCCCATTGGGTTTGAAGATGGATACCTGACTGGTGTCGAGTACGTGATTTCCACCCGTAGGATTCCTCTCTTTAATGATGGATGATGGGAGCTCTATTTGGGAGAGCGTGCTATTAGGACCACCAAGGGGAGATCCATATATCGATCTTGCCTCCTGCCAGGCGTTATTTTCCTATTTAATAGTCACCCACCATTGATATCCCATTGATGCGTGTTGACTGTTTTACACTGTCAAAGAGTCCTCATACTCAGGAGATTTTTCAGCATTGGTGGTCCCCTTGTACCATCGGAACCCAGACCAGAGCCACGCAGTTTATGGGGGATATGGTTCCGAGATCCATGATGATGATGGATTGGATGGCCTGTGTTAGAGATTCGACTCATTTGACATAGATTAACAGTTTGACCCGATAGTTGGACCGGGCACATTTCTTTATCCAACATTTGGGTAGAGATCCTTCAAAGGCAGATACTTTTGATCCTTCCAGCTCAGGCACTGGCCCCTCAGGTGACCCATGTGATTTTGCCGGTGCAGATCCTCCATTGTATAGGCCTGACATCCCCATTGATGGAGATCCAGTGACTCAGGAAGAGTTACATCAGGTGGACAAGATTGATGATATAGATATTGACACCATTATCTTCTTCTAATGTGTATTCTCGTTATATCTTTTGATAGGTTTTTGTTAGATATTGGGTGGCTGCGCCCCCATTCTCACTATATCTTTTGATAGGCCTCTATTAGTTGTTGGGCGTCTGTGCCCCATTTCCCTATATTTTTAGTTATACAAAGATGTATTAGAAGATGATTTACTTAGGAATGTATATATTGTTTTTACCTACATCATATTATCATCTATTATTTATCATACATGTATCATGTTATGTATATGTATGTATGTCCAGAGATATTCAGCATTGACCCCTAGAGTGTCTTATGATACGGCCTACAGAGATGTCTTCCTTGATAGTTATCTGCATTGATCATACCCCACCAGTGTTGGTGGCATCCCGTTTGAGATCTTGGTATGATAGTATGTCACCTCCAGATAGGGTGACTGTAGATCAGTTATAACAACATTTTATGACCCTCCTGATGTTCCAGGTTCCCGCGGGCTTTGTAGAGGGTATGTTGGAGCACTGGATACCAGAGAGGCAGGTTTTCTAGTTTGGTATCCATGAGTTGAGTCCTACCTTAGAGGAGTTTGCACGATTAAAGATGCATGTATTAGACAGATCTTGCACGCGGATGGTTATCGGCGACATGAGCTGGCAGTTTAAGACCCTTACCGAGCTGAGGAGTAGAGTCGTACGTAATGAGATCACATCTGGCCATGTGATATCCCAGCATTTTGTAATGGATAAATTTGGCTCAGAGGATAGTTATACACGACACTCTAGGGATTTTACCATACCAGAGGATCATTGGAGTCTAGCCAGAGTAGACATATTATTGATGTGTGTATTGTCATATGTGTACATGCCACGATATATGGATGAGCTAGACATTGGCGTCATTATGGCAGTGAGAGCTCTCAGGGAGGGTCATACCATTGTGCTGATGATTGTAGTAGAGACGTTGAGATCGGCCACATATTGCAGCATTTACCTTACAGGGGTATTTACAGGTAGCTCGGTCATGTTATACATTGGTTCATGTCACACCTAAGACCGATTGGCACTTTTCGATGGTACGGGTATTATTTTACCCATAAGATAGCCATGTCTTACTCCTTCAAGCCAGCGGAGTGTATAGACGCTACGTCTTAGTCAGTATTCTTGGCAAGGATCACAAATTTGTTTGACATTATGCCATGTACAGGGCTTAGTTCACCCTACAGATTCATTACTCATGCTCCTAGAATGGATTATCTCCCTCGAGTTGGTTTGAAGGGCATGACTACTTACCACCCACTGGTTGTGATGTCACAGTTTGACCAGTTCCAAGACTTCCATCCTTTCGAGAGGGCATTGAGTCAGCGCTTGGCTTCTCGCCACTTATCAGTAGAGGTTAGATCCAGGGTGTATGCCTGTTAGGATCAGCGTGAGTTATCTGCATTTTTTGTTAGCAATCCGAGCTGTTTGACAGAGTATTCTGCATGGATGGAGACAGAGACAACATTAGGTGCGATAGTTTCCACAATGTCGGGGATTGATTCTGATGATGGGGAGCCCATAGAGGACATTAATCTTGTAGCGCCCCCAAATTTGGGTCCTAAATCACCGCGGATCTGGTGCACTAGTTCTAACTATTGCGGAAGATATAAACATAAATTTTTTATACATTAAACATTATACAATATCCCCAAGGTCTAGTAACCATAACTTATAAACAATTCCATATCTTATTTAACATACAATGTTATTATAAAAACTACTATTACAAATCTAGCTGCACACATAGTCCCAATCTGAACTTGGCTTTAACTTTTCCTTGTATCTGACGTATTCGCGTTAATCTGCAATGTTTATCATGATATAGCAAGGGTGAGCAATAAGTTTTCCTAGGAAGTATAAATTTATTTAAGGATATATCATGATGGAAAGAATTGAACAATAAGCTGGCTATAATTCTACAATATAATTGAGAACTAGTACCAACAAAGTTTCATAGTTGAATGAACATTGAACATGAAGATAGAGATTATATCTAGACCGAATAGTAATCAAGGTGATCAACCTTTTATACCTAACGAATACATGCAATATGTAATGAGTGCAAATAAATAATTCATAGACATGGCAATCAGTAATGATTAACCACAAACATATTTGAATGAGACAACTCGAGGTTGAGTTAAGAAAAATTTCCTGTACCGTTGATTACCGTTACGAAACATAACTTAAATTTATCTGAAGACCTAATATATATAATACCAATCTATAAATATTAGAATAATATCATTATAGTATAAAATAACCTAAATATATTATCACATAATCCTATCAGTCTATTCACAGCACACAAGACCTAGTATCAAGTTAAACTATTGTAGTCTGAGTTGAGTTCGGTACTATTAGGACTTCCCAACGGCCTAGTCGGACAATTATCGAGTTTAGGTTCAATTAAACTCTACCTAAACACTTAACCATTTTCTTAGGTAATTTATTAATCAATCAAAATAATTTTCATAGGCTCATAATATTTTTCAAGTAATTATTATCAATTATTATGATTTTTCAATCCTTAATATCATATTTATATGATTTAAATACCACTTAATTCCATTATCACTAATATTTATTTAATATTAAATATTAATGAAATTCTTATCATAATATTATAATATATTTATAATATCTCAAAGTATTTTTAATACTATATTATCACCATTAAATGATTTTAAATTAATTAAAACCATTATTAACTAACTGCCATTAAAATTAAATATTAATGTATTTCATGACAAAATATCAAAAGTTATATTTTATAACTTAAAATATTATTACAACACATAAAACATTTTCATATAATTTTTAAAGCATTATTTCTATTTTTCTATAATTTATTTATTACATTTATTAAATAATTTAATTGCCATTAATAATAATTTATTAATGAAATTCATCACAAAATATTAAAAGTCATTAAAATAACTTAAAATATTTTCTAACACCACAATATAATTTTTCATGATTTTTCAAGTATTAAAATCATTTTTGAATAATTTATTTAATATTATAATTAAATAAATTAAATACCTTTTAAATTCCAAAAATATTAAATATTTATGAAATATACTCAAAATAATTAAAAACTAATTTTTAGGCTTTAAAATATTTTCTAGGAATTTATTATGTATTTTTAATAATTAAAAACTGTTTTTCTCTATTTATTAAATAAAATAAATAATTTCCATAAATTAACTGTCACTAAAGGTCCCTGTAGCGACAGAACCGTTGCTATAGGTGTTCTTCATAAACTCAGAATGTTCATACGCAGTGTTTAAGGTGGTTGGTTTGACCACCATTAGATCTAAGTTCTAAGTGTTTTGTGGGCTTGCAGAAGTGTTGAAGTTGTAGTATAAGTGCAATACTACAATGGCATACTAAACTTATGGCCAATACATATCAAATCAGAGAGATATTAGCCGCTTAAAACCTTTTCAGAGGCTGTTTTTCATTTATGGGTTACCCAGAAATGATGAACGGTTCATGGGTCTCACTTTGAGCCCTTGAATCTCTAAGTTCCAGACTTGTTTAATGTGATATAAAGGTTCAATCCTATAGTCTTGATGTCAGGGTACAACAAAATGTTAATATTTCAGTCTAATAACATCACAAGTAATAGATCTAGGCTGGTCAAACTGCATGCCAAGAACCGCCTTTGAAGATTTTTGGGTTGCCCAGAATCTTCATCCAGCATGATGGTCAACACTGGGTTGACCACTTATAACTTTAATTCCGTTTATGATTTTGGTAAGATAAAGGCTTAGATGTATAGCCTACATGCCAGTCTACAAGATCAATACACTAACATAGCACAACAATTTAAACACAACAAGATCTAAGGCTTTGAAAAGTTTGTCAGAAAATCCGGGTTTTCTGGAAATTTTCTGGGTTTTCCAGAAATCAACTTTGTGCTCGAACAATCTACTTTAACCATCAACTATTTCCAATCTATTTGTGATTTAAGGAATCTAAAGGCATGTATCTATAGTCCATATAACAGACTACAATTTGGTTACAACAACATCATCAAACTACTTAAAATCTGACAGATTCTTGCCTTGAAAAATATTATCAGACATTGATAAAAAGCTTTCTGGGTTACCCAGAAACTCTTGGTCATGCTCGGTCAACTAAGTATGACTGCTTATAACATGAAATCTAGACATGATCTGGGTTTGATTCAAGTTCCAGATAAAAGTCCTTACAACATAGAATAGATCTATAACATAAAACACAACAAACAACTAACACATAAGAATCTAAGTTCCTTGACATTAGGCTGTCAAAGCACAAATTAGGGTTCATGATCAGTTTCTAAAAACTCAATTTCGAGCATCTAAGTGTTATGGATCTGTGATATTACAACCCAAATCACAAAATGACATCCTATAACACAACATTAAACATCTAAACACAAAGATTAACATGAATCATAAAGATTTCTAAGTTTAGGGTTTTTATACCTTTTTAGCTTTGATCCTTGAATTTGACTTTTAATTCTAATCCTTGGCAAGTTATGAAATGTTCTGAGCTTTGTTTCTCACACTTTCTCACTCAAGATTTCAAAAATTGTGGAGAGAGAAGGTCTTGGCAAGGATGAGAAGTAAAGTAAGTTACTTTATTTACTTGTATGCTCTTTAATCCATGATGCAATGTATTTAACCTAGCAAGTTGGCTGATTAAAAATGATTGCTAGACCATATGGCTAGCAAGAGTTGGTCACCAACCACTTACTAGGGCTAGATCTACACTCCACCTTATTAAAATATTCAAAAGGGTAGTTTGGTCATTTGACTTATAAAGTTAATGGCAACTTGGTAACTTCTCATAACTATTAGGTTTTAACCCTTAGGGTTTGACCCTTAGGGTTTAACCCTAAGGTTACACAAATTTATTTTCTAGGCTTTTCTAATTAAGTTTTAAAAATAGAAAATTAATATTTATAAACTATAATTAGGATTTCCTAATTATATTCAAGCTTGCTAATTAAGATTATTATTTCCTAATTAAAAATTGATAATTTATCAATTAGGTTCCATTAGGGTTTCCAGCAGAATAATTAGGGTTTTCTAAATAGTCAATTAGGGTTATCCCTAATTACATATATTATCAATAACATAGAAACCTTTATACTTATCTTTAAACTTTCCAATTAGGGTTTTAATATCTCGAATTAGGCGTTCGGATTCCTGGTTCTAAAATTAGGGTTTCTATAGCCGGTAATAGGGTTTCTTATCAACCGTTAGGGTTTTCTAACTGAACGTCGAGGCTCTTAATATATTATTAGGGTTTGTGACTGATATAATTTATCTGATCAACCCTTGACCCTTAACCACATACTGTACGCATATATGACCATATACACAAATACTTTTAACACTGTAAATCTTCACCAAAAGTTTTTAAATTCATAAAATTCATTCTCAAAAATATCAAATACATACATTTATTTTCTGTCTAGTTCTATTATTTAGCCTTTAATCAATCTTTTAAGATTTTATTAAATTGTATAAATTCTCGTGTTGTCACAGATCTTCCCACCGAGGAGGAGCTATTCATTGGGTAACCAGCAGCTCTTGTAGATTCTCCCAATACGAGTGCTACTGTGATCCAGCATTCAACACAGTATTTAGAGTAGAGTCTTCTTCTAATGACCTTTGAGAAAGATCGGGATAGGGCCTTGATGTTGACATCTCTTGATGGGAGAGATGTCGCTCTATTTGAGAGAGAGGAGGCTGTAGCTCATAGAGACATTGCTATTGCTGAGAGGGATGAGGCCATATCATCCAGAGATGCATTGATTGTAGAGTGGGATGCTGCCATATCTGCCCGGGATGTGGCCGTTATAGATAGTATTACAGTGAGCTCCCTTACTACTGGCATGCTTGCCGATATTAGTGTATATATTGATAAGCATCATGCCACCATGCAGTTGGCTGCGGATCTATTAGCTCATATAGATACCCTTGGGTAGGAGCTTGCAGCATTGCCTCCTTCCTCGGAGAGAGATGCCATATTGGACTTGATAGTTCGTATATCCACGGGATTGTAGATAGACTTGTATTTTCCTGCACAGACTAGCTTAGCTATTTTGTCGTGTACAACACATATTGTATATATCAAACAACATTATATATGAGAGGGAAATATATTTTGATTCACTTCCCTTTTAGTTGTGCCTTGATACTTGCTTGATATTTTCATGTTTCTTCAAGGCTTATGATCTGGATGTATTCTAAACTCATCCTTGATTGGTGGACATTAAAATGTTACAGGATCTTTCAGTATGGATCATTAATCTGTGTCTATCCCTACCCTCTTTGGTGTCTTGGGACTGGTTTCTGTATGGAAATGTGTAGAGGAATGTGACTTATCCTATCTGAGATTCACCGCACCACAGATGGTTGTTAGTACTCCTATTGAAGAGGAGATCCCAAATAGTTCCATCTCTTATGGATTGGTGTTGCTCTTTGAGGAATCAACTGCAGCTTAGATGGTCGCCAACTCTCCCATTTATGGGGAGGCCAGGTAGTTCCATCCCTTTGGTCTGAAGTTTATGAAATGTGGTGGATTGAAGTTTGATCCTAATACCGTTGACAAGTATTTGTTTTAGTAGGGGTAAGACCGAACCATAAATGGCTTCCTACGTACTCCTATTGAAGAGAAGATCAGCTCTGCGTAGTTCGAACCTGGTGTCAGATGTTCAACGTTGTATGTGAAGGGGTAGAAAATGTATGAATGTTTTTTTTGTTTGTATAGAAGGTCGTATAAATGTTTTTGTTGTTTTGTTATTTTTTTATTGCGATCGGACCATATAAAATGGTTGCCTACGTACTCCCAGGTATCGGGGAGATCAGGTCGACGTATTTCTCCCCATGTTCAGGACGATTTGCAGCCAAAAAAGTTTGATCCCATGTTTAGGACAAAATGCGGGGGAAAATTTTGATCCCATGTTCAGGATAAACTGTAGGAGTGAAAAGTCTTATCCGTAGTGAGATAAAACTGCAGGTATGACACCAGACTTAAAAGATAAACTGTAAGAATTTATAAAATCTTAAAAGATTGAATAAAGGTTAAATAATAACACCTAGACTGGAAATAAGGTATAGATTTAAAATTTTTGTGAAGGATTTATATAAATTACAAACTGTAAGTGAATAACTTATAGCGAGTTATAGGGTTTTGTGTATTGTGATTATATATGTGTACAATATGTGGTTAAGGGTCAAGTGTTGAGCTGATAAATGTAACATGGGTAAATCCTAGTGTTATAATAAGAACATCAATGTTCAGTTAAGAAACCCTATTGATTGGTTAGAAACCCTAATTCCAGCTTTGGAAACCCTAATTTCAGTTTCGGGAACCTTAAACCCTAAATGAGAATTTCTAAACCATAATTTGGGGATTCAAAGGCTAAGTATAAAACCCAAAGGGTATATGTGAAAAGACCAATTACCCTTTGAATTGTAGGGGAAATGACAAAAATACCCTTAGTGAGTTCAAAATTACCGAAATGCCCTTTTTACTTAATTTTTAAGTAAAAGATATTTTCAAATGTGTGGTGAACCACCACTTGAGCTTGACATTTATTCTAGCAACTTGGATCAGCCATAATTGAACACATAACATCATTCTTGTCCAAGGAAAATAAAACTTGTGAAAAGTGGCCACATAGCCAAACATGTGGAGAGAAAAGGAGGTAGTATGTCACCATTTTAAGCCACATGTTTCAAAAGATATTTCCAAAATAAGCTAGGTGTCAAATTTTGCAAGGAGCCACATTACATACTATTATCCCACATATATCAATGTCGTGATTAAGTGAGAGAGAGAGGAAGCAAGAGAGAATATGGGGAGTAAATGTAGATATACAAAATATATCTAAACATTAATCTCCAACAAACAAATATCTAACTTATTTCTTTCATCTCTTATTTTCTAACCAAAAAGAAAACCAAGAAAGAGAGAAAGAGGAGCAATTCGGCAGCCATAGAGGAGAGAAGGGGAGATTTTTTTAAGTTCCAAAGCTCCATAAGCAAATCAAGGAAGAAGGAGAAAGAAAATCAAGCAAAGGTATAAACTCTATCTAGTTTATATAATTTTATTATGAATATTCTCAATAAAAACTTGGATTTATGGTTCCAAACTTTAAAGCTCTAGATTTACATGTTAATAAGTGCTTTATGTTTAGTTCTAACCCTTTTTTGTATAAAAATTTAGATCTAAAGTAAGGAAATGAAAGCTATGTTTTGTAAGCTAGAAAATCTTAATTTTTCTTTACTACTTTCTAAGCTTATAACTTGAGATCTATAACTTTGTTTTGTGATTCGTAAAAAGGGGGAACTAGATATATAAGTTAACTACTAAATCCAAGTTGTAGCACTAAAAAATGTTGAGTACACAAGCCTTAGTGGTTGTTATAGCCAAAATAGTTTTGTTATTAGAAACAGAACCACACTATTTTTGGACAGTAACTTCCAGGGAAAGTTTCGACATTTTTAGGAAATTAAAAAATTCTAAAAAATTTTGGGATAATAATATGATAAGGTTTCTAACATTTTTAAGTGGAATCACTGAAAAATGAGCTGTAGATTTTCGTATAGACTGTTTTTGGCAAAGTAGGCAAAAGTCAATTTTTCCAAAAAATGTACTACCCAGAACTTTCCAATGGAAGTTTTGGCCACTTAATTTATGAAATAAACTCCGGACTTTTGGGACTTGAAAATATATGATATAAAGTAGCTCATGTCCAAAAATGAGCTCATTCCGACTTAAAATGACCAAGTTATGGCCATTTTAATTATTAGGATTTTCTAACAAAAACGGCTATAACCGGAGTTCTATAACTCCGATAGCCATGAAGTTTAAACTAGATGCTCTTGTTAACATGTATAAGATTATTTCAAGGGATGAGAATTTCTAGAGTTGATCATGATAGGGCTAATTTCGTAAGCTACGAACTAAAAATGATTTTTGAAAATTACTAAAGGGAGTTGAGAATTTTCAGAAAAATACTTTTTGTGTATGAAATATATGTATATATTTTTGGTCAAAGGATAGAAAAATAATAAGTTGATTTGGTATTTTCGTGAAAAGAATTAATGAATCCAGCTTGCTGGATTGAAAATCTGTTGAATCCAGTTTAATAGATTAGAAAGCAGTTTACGGAATTAAAAATCTGTTGAATCCAGCTTGCTGGATTGCAATCTGGTTGCTGGAATTGGAATCTAGTTTGCTGGATTGCAATTTAATTTACTGGATTAGCTATCTAGTTGCTGGATTTGGAATCCAGTTTGCTGGATTTCAATGTGGTTGGCTGGATTGCAATCTGGGTTGCTGGATTGGTATATTTGGATAATCTAGGTTGCTAAATTAGTATTTAACTAATTAAATTTTAAAGAAGAACTTATAATGTATAAAATTAAAGTGTTACATCATAACGTATATAATATAGTGATTAAAGAATTATCAAAGGACGATAATAATAATGATGTTTTAAGGAGTAATCTAATATTTAATTATGTGATAAGTGTTTAAGTTATATAATGACTGTATTTATCAGTAGTATAAGTGATGATATTATTCTAATTGAGAGATCGATATTTTCAATAATAGGTCTTTCAACTGAAGCTAAAATAGGTTGTGTAATAGTAATCGACGGTGCAGGCAAGTTCTTAAACTCTCTTATTGTGCAAGTTCTCAAACTCAAACCTGAGTTATTATTTTTCAAGAATGCTAGTGGATAATCATTTCTGATTATATCACATCTTTGATTATTGATTCGCACGTTGTGCATTTTGTATATGTTCATCAGGTATAAAAGGCTGATCTGTGATGTCCCAAAAATAGGTCCACACCACCCATTCTGAGTCGCCAAATACATGGTACAGAAACCAAATACAAACTTCATTAATATATATATCGTGCAAAAAATAACAACACATATGTTGTGAGTTTTAATACAATATTGTCTTGTAGACAATATCCAAACTCAAATAAAGTGCTCATTATAATTATTGATACACTATTTTACAAAATAGTGAGAACTGCTATAATAACCGTCTTGAACCATCACCCCCACCCCGACTAGTACCAGCTATATTCTCGCCTCGTGAGAAGAAAAATAGAATAAAAAGGAAAAGGATGAGCTCAACTAGCCCAGTAATGAATATTATGACTAAGATAATGCAGAATAAATTATCTTTAGTCCGCAACAAGGAAAAATCTGATAGAATACAATAGACAACAAGTTTTAAATCAACAACTGCAACATAAACAACAATCTTTTAGAAGGGTCAAGTAGAGTATGATGTCTACTATCTTCCATGATTTAAAAGTACATCATCCATATTTTATCCCTACAACATCAATCAATAATTATTTCCAATAAATGACTTATCTATGCACTACGGGCCAAATATAATTGTTTGTATCACCAGTGGTCATAATCATGCCAAACACATGTCAATCTTTGCACTACGGGCCAAAGATATCAATCAACAGTTCATCTTTGCACTACGAGCCAAAAATATTCATCAATCAACAGTTCATCTTTGCACTACGGGCCAAAGATAACTTCAACATAATTTAAGTATGAGAATTATGATAATGATAATAAAAATAAATCAAGTGAGACCATAACATAGATTCAATTTCAAGAATAAAGGTCAAAACAAATAAGTTGGACAAAGAAGAAAAAAATTTATGAACAGTACTCGTGAATAGTACCGTATAAATAGTACCGTATGTATGAATAGTACCATATGAACAGTTCCCATGAACAGAACCCAGACATGAAAAGTTTCAAATTTAATAAGAAAGTTCAGACCAATATTCCAATGAAATGATATTAGATGAAGCGCAATTTCTAATCATTTTAGGAATTATAGAAGCAATACTTAACATAATAAGTTTAAATTTAGGAATACGAGATGAAATAATATCACTTACGTTATTTGGAGTATGAAAGAAAATGATATTTCTTACGAATATGGAAGTAAATAATATCATTTACAAATATTGAAAGAAAATAACCTCATTTACGAGAATAATAATAATAATAATAATAATATCATTTACCTTAGTAGAAACTGGATTTGACTAGAATATCGGAAATTATCCTATGAAAATCTTGCACAAAAAGCTACACTCAAAGTATCCTTATACTCACAAGAAATATGCTCAATATTATAGAGAAAAAATTTTCTTATTCTAGTGTGAGTTTCATTGTTTAACTAAGCAGGCTATTTATATGAAAGTGGTAGCACACCTCTTCTGACAAATTTTGCCTACGGAGGAATTTTATAGCCTACTTGTTTTGAAAATAAGGTTTTCAAAATTAAGCTTCTCACTTCCATCAATTTTCACATGTTTTACTTTTTAAACAATTATAATTTATAAAATTATACCATTATAATATATTTTAATAATATATCTTAATGACTATTTTATTAGAGAAGATAATTATGGATCCACAGAAAAATTAATATGCCAAACTTTCAACAAATATCTTATGCTAAAATTCCTCCATTTATATCAAATTAAACAAATATTTACTTATCATATTTTTCAACAATTTTTTTTATTTATTCATCAATTATTTACAACTCTTCAATCTTTCAATAATTATTCCTAATTAATATCATAGAATCACAGTATTGATAAACAGATCGTTCCCAGGAAAGAGGGGGCTTTTCTATAAGGATTTCTCCTTACTGGAGCGTAATTATATGGCCTAACCCCATTCTTCGACAGAACTTTCAAGACATTATTGATAATGCTATCTAATAATATCATTTCAATAATATAAGTTACTATGTCATGATAATTAATGAATCAATAATGTAAAATACTATTCAATTATCGCTGTAACAATTATTGCACCAATAATATGAAAGACTAAGCAATTTTACTGTATCAATTATTGAGTGACTTCTTACGTAAGAATCAATAATCAGAAATATTGTGCAATATCGAGTGCCACTGTGTAACCACGGGTATTACTATACTTTTATCACCGGGTATATCAATAGTTTTTAATGGTAAAAGTTTTGCCGTTATTTTTATAAAAAGGTTATTTCTGTCGCTTTCTATATCGAACAATTATTCCGTTATATGGACCACCAATGATTGCGGCGTCATACGGATATTCCTGACAAAAAGAATATCTCCCGACTAAAATGAATATTTCCCGACAAAACGAATATTTTATGACCACTTGTTTACTTTGCAAAATTTACACATTTCACCCATAACTACAGCATTATATCAAATCAACACCTTATTATTCAAAAATATTATTTAGAGAAATTAAATCTTTATTCATAAAAAGATGGGGTCTTACAACCTCCCCTCCTTATGAAATTTTATCCTCAAAATTGATGTACGTACCTGGTATGTCGAAGAGGTAAGGATGTCTTATTTTCATTAATGATTCTAACTCCTAGATCATTTCCTCAATATCATGGTTTCTCCATAAAATGTTGACTTGAGGTATAACCATTGAGCGTAAAATATGTTCCTTCTTATCCAAGATTTTAACAGGTACCTTTTCTTACGTTAAATATTCTACTATCTTGTCTGGTTATAACTCAATAATATGGTTCGGGTATTTCACATATTTACATAGCATGGATATGTGGAAAACATTATGAACACGAGACATACTTGGCGGTAAAGCGAGTCTATAGGCCACAGTTTCTACTCGATCGAGATTCCAAATGGACCAATGAATCGAGGGTTGAGCTTTCCTCTCTTTTCGAATCACGTACCTCCTTTTCATGGAGCAACACATAACAATACATGATCTCCAACATTGAATTCGACATCCCTTCGATGAAAATCAATATAACTCTTTTGTCGATCTTGTGAGGTTTGTATACATTACCGGATCATTTGAATCTTTTCCATAGTCATGTGTACCAATTCTGGTCCCAACAACGTTGCTTCACCCACCTCGTCTCAGTATACTGGAGAATGACACTTTTGTCCATACAACGCCTCGAATGGAGCCATGCCTATACTTACCAGATAACTGTTGTTGTAGGAGAATTCCACCAATGCTAAGTACTTGTTCCAACTTCCTTTGAAGTCTAAAACGCAGATTATCAATAGATCTTCAAGAGTTTAAATAGTCCTTTCTGATTGCTCATCCGTTTGAGGATGATATGCAGAACTGAATCATAAATTAGTTCCCAAAGCTTTCTGCAAACTGACCCAAAATTTTGAAGTGAATATTAGGTATTGATCAGAAACTATGGATACTGCATACCATGAAATCTCACAATCTCATTTATGTACATACGAGCAAATCGTTCAAGTGAATAAGTTTCTCGTATTGGCAAGAAATGAATAGACTTGGTTAAACTAACGAAAACGACCCAAATTTCATATATGCCTTGAGAAATCTTGGGAAGACCAGTAACGAAATCCATGTTGATGTGCTCCCATTTCTATTCTGGGATCTCAAGCGGTTGTAATGGACCTTTTGGTACTTGATACTCTGCCTTGACACGTTGACAAGTTAATCATCTTGAGATAAACTCCACGATTTCTCTCTTCATATTGCTCCACCAAAATGTATGTCAAAGATCACGACACATTTTGGTACTTCCAGGATGGATTGCAAACAGTGTGTTGTGTGCCTCCATCATGATTTTGTACTTCAAATCAGAGTTGTTAGGAACACAAAGTCTAGAGTTGACTCTAAGTATTCCTTCTTCGTCGATTCTTGCTTCTGGAATAGCACCTTCTTGTACTTTCTTCTCCATACACATCAGTTTCGGGTCTGTAGCTTGAGCAGCTTTAACTTTATCGATTAAAGTCGGTTCTACTCATATATTTGATATCATCACATGGGTAATTGGAGCCTTTAACTTTATCTCTATCATTTGTAAGTCATACAAAATGGGTCTTTGTGTTAACAACATCGCACTCGTACCCGCATACGATCTTATACTCAATGCGTCAGCTACCACGTTCGCTTTTCCAGGATGGTATTAAATGGTATGGTCGTAATCTTTCAACAGCTCAAGCCAACATCGTTGTCGCATGTTGAGTTCCTTTTGGGTGAAGAAATATTTGAGACTTTTATGATCTGTATAGATCTCCAATTTCTCCCCATACAGGTAGTGCCTCTAGATCTTTAATGTGAAAACGACTGTTGACAACTATAGATCATGAGTAGGATAATTCCTCTCATATTCTTTGAGTTGTCGTGAGGCATAGGCTATGATTTTCCCTTGTTGCATGAGAACACATCCTAAACCTTTGCCTGAAGCATCGCTGTAGATGACAAATCCCTCTGAACCTGATGGTATTGTCAGAACAGGTGCCAAAATGAATCTCCTCTTGAGTTCTTGGAAGCTCTTCTCATATTCCTTACTCCCTTCGAATTTTGTATCTTTTTGAGTTAACTGAGTTAATGGAGTAGCGATTCGAGAAAATCATTTCACGAATCTCTAATAATAACTAGCTAAGCCCTGAAAGCTACGTACTTTGATTACTAACTTAAGTTGCTCCCAACTTTGTATTGCTTCAATCTTTGCCCAGTAAACTGATATTCCATTCTTCGATACCACGTGCCCAAGGAATATAACTTCCTCAAGCCAAGACTCGTATTTCTTTAACTTGTCATATAGCTTGTTTTCGCGAAGGTTTTGGAGTATCAGCCTGAAGTGTTACTCATGATCTTCACGACTTTTGGAATAGATGAGAATTTCATCAATAAATGCAACCAAAAAATGATCCAAATATTCCTTGAATATTCGGTTCATTATAATCATAAAGGCCGCAGGAGAATTAGTTAATCCAAAAGACATAACTAGGAATTCATAATGCCGGTACCAAGTCCTGAAAGCAGTCTTTGGAATGTCATCAGTTTTAATCTTTAAAACTGATGATATTTGGAACGAAGATCGATCTTTGAGACAAATTTAGCACCATACAATTGGTTAAACAGGTCATCAATGCGAGGTAACGGGTACCTATTTTTTATGGTGACATGGTTCAACTCACGATAGTCAATGCAAAGTTGCATACTCCCATCTTTCTTCTTTACGAATATAACAGAAACACCCCAAGGAGATGTACTAGGACGAATGAAACCAATGTCTAGCTATTCATGTAGTTGGATTTTTAACTCCTGAAGTTCAATAGGACCCATTAGATATGGGTTTTAGAAATGGGTTTTGTACCGGGTTCAAGGTCAATAAAAAATTCGATATCACGCTTTGGGGTAGGCCAAGAAGTTCTTTAGGAAATACGTCAAGAAATTCACTAACAACAGAAATATCATTCAAATCTGACGTACTTTTGTTTAAATCCATGACATGGACTACGAAAGCTTGACATCCTTTTTTTCAATAAACGAATGACTTTATGGCTTGATATGACACTGATTGACTTTGGTTGCTTGAATTCGCATCACAGGTTGGTTAGTAATATGAAAACTAACGACCTTACAAAAATAATCAATTTTAGCATGGTGAGTACTTAACCAATCAATCCTTAAAATCACATCAAATGCAAGTATTTTTAAAGAGATGAGATCAACAGATAATGTGATGGTGCCAACTTGAATCAAGCAAGATTTATAAACAGTGGATGTAATGAAAGTTTTCTCCTAACGAAGTTTCAACAGATAAGTTAAAGTCTAATTTCTAAGGGGTCAAGTTCAAACTTTGAGTAAAAGCAGGAAAGATAAAAGAATGGGTAGAATCGATATCTAATAAGTTATAAACTTCACAAGAGTTTATAATTAGCTTACCAGTGATAACTTCGTTCGGGTTCCTCACCTTTTGGGATGTTACGACAAATGCTCTCCCTTGAACCACCGACTTTGTTTTGTCCGTAGCCACAATTGGTGCCACCGTCCCAACTGGACTTGAATTCGTTACCGGATAAAATCGAGCTTTATGACCGTCTTTTCCACAAATGAAACACACCTTAGAAGGTTGTGAACAGTTTGGACTTATGTGTCCCTCCTCTCCGCATCTGTAGCATTTAACTGGCGGTCGTTCTCCTCCCCTAGAATTTGTTGTTGGTACTGGTGCTGCTGCCAATGTCTGCCCAGCATTGTTGAATCTCCTCTTTTTGAAATTTCCATTTGACTCACCTCTCCTATTATCTTAGCCATGATTACCACCAAAGTGGTTACCATTTCTGGCACGTTGGTTATCACTACTTCGATGATTGTTGCCATTAGTATGATTATTATCGTGTTTCTGATTGCTGTCTTTTGGTTGAGCTGACTCATAATCCTGCTCCAATAACTGAGCCTTATTCACTACATTTGAATACAAGCAAAGTTTATGAGAGATAAGAACTTGACGAATTTCGGGTTTCAAACCTCTCAGAAATATTCGCGTCATTCACTCTTCATTATCTACCAAATGGGATGCAAACCGTGATAACTCCGCAAACTTGGCTTCGTATTGCAACGTAGTCATATTGTTCTTCTCTAGTTTGATAAATTCCACCTCCTTCATGTGACGAATACTTTCTGGAAAGTACTTGTCATTGAATAATTCTTAGAACTTCTCCCAAGACATCTTTAAGTGTGGACAGATGGGTACGTTTTATAGATTCCCAAGACATCAAATAACTTGGTAATCTGCTTAATTCATGCCTCTTCCATAACTGGCTCAGGCTTTCCCAAAAACTCTGGCGGTCCCAACACCTTGAATTTCTTGGCAGTGACAAGCCATGAGTTACCATTGTTTCCACCTACATTTTGAATAGGAGTCTCTCTCGTTTGGTTTTACATGAATTATAGAAAGCTCCTAAACATCCCATCATTCATCATTTGGTTGGTGTTGGTGTTTACAAGAGGATTATAACCTTCCTGATGCATATTATCCTGGTTGTTGATTTTCGGTGTCTCAACGGTCTCATGTGCTCCATTGCTCATCTCAAAATTTTCAAATGCCACTCTCAAATACTACCACAAAATAAGGGTTAATTAAAGAAATTGACATGCCATATATTATATCCCTAAGCTTTGATACCAACCCCCAAAATAGGTCCACACAACCCATTCTTAGACGCCAAATACATGGTACAAAAATCAAATACAGACTTCATTAATACATCTGTCGTGCAAAATATGACAACACATATGTTGTGAGTTTTAATACAATATTGTCTTTTTGGCAATATCCAAACTCAAATAAAGTCTTTATTACAATTATTGATACACTATTTTATAAATTAGTGAGGAATGTTATAATAACCGTCTTGAACCATCACTTAACACCCCTACTAGTCCCAGCTATATTCTCGCCTCTTGAGAAGAAAAATGGAACAAAAAGGAAAAAGATGAGTTCAACTAGCCCAGTAAAGAATATTATGACTAAGATAATGCAGAATAAATTATCCTTAATCCTCAACAAGGAAAAATTTGATAGAATACAATAGACAACATGTTTTAGATCAACAACTGCTGCGAAAACAACAACCCATTAGAAGGGTCAAGTAAAGCATGATGTCTACTATTTCTCAAGATTTAAAAGTCCATCATCAATATTTTATCCCTGTAACATCAATCAATAATTATTTCCAATCAATAAATTATCTATGCACTATGAGCCAAAGATAATCGTTTGTATCACCAGTGGTCATGATCATGTCAAACACCTGTCAATCTTTGCACTACGGGCCAAAGATATTAATCAACGGTTCATCTTTTCACTACGAGCCAAGATATTCATCAATCAATAGTTCATCTTTGTACTACGGGCCAAAGATAACTTTCAACATAATTTAAGTCTGAGAATTATGATAATGATAAACAGAATGAATCAAGTGAGACCATAACATGGATTCAATTTCAAGAATAAGGGTCACAACAAATAACTTGGAGAAAGAAGAAAAAAATTTGTGAACAGTACTTGTGAATAATACCGTATGAATAGTACCGTATGTATGAACAGTGCCCATGAACAGTACCCAGACATGAAAAGTTTCAAATTTAATAAGAAAGTTCAGACCAATATTCCAGTGAAATGATATTAGATGAAGCGCAATTTCTAATTATATAAGCAATACTTACCATAATAAGTTTAAATTTAGGAATACGAGATGAAATAATATCACTTAAGTAATGTGGAGTATGGAAGAAAATGATATTCCTTACGAATATGGAAGGAAATAATATCATTTACGAGTATTAAAAGAAAATAAACTACTTTATGGGAAAAAATATCATTTACCTTAGTAGAAACTGAATTTGACTAGAATATCGGATATTATTCTGAGAAAATCTTGCACAAAAAGTTACACTCAAATTATCTTTATACTCACAAGAAATACGCTCAGTATAATAGAGAGAATTTTCTGATTCTGGTGTGAGTTTTATTGTTTAATCAAGAAGCCTATTTTCAGGAAAGTAGTATCACACCTCTTTTGATAAATTTTGCCTACAGAGGAATTTTGTAGCCTACTTATTTTGAAAATAAGGTTTTCAAAATCAAGCTTCTCACTTCCATCATTGTTCACATGTTTTACTATTTAAACAATTAGAATTTATAAAATTATATCATTATAATATATTATAATAATATATCTTAATGAATATTTTATCCGAGAAGATAATTATGGATCCATAGAAATATTAATATGTACTCCCTCCATTTATATCAAATTAAACAAATATTTACTTATCATATTGACAAACAGATCGTTCCCAAGAAAGAGGGGGCTTTCCGATAAGGATTTTTTCTTATTGGCGCGCAATTATATGGCCTAACCCCTTTTCTCGATAGAACTTTCTAGACATTATCAATAATACTATATAATAATATAATTTCAATAATATAAGTTACTGTGTCATGACAATTAATGAATCAATAATGTAAAATACTATTCAATTATCACTGTAGAAATTATTGCACAAATAATAAAAAGACTGTGCAATTTTACTGTATCAATTATTGAGTGACTTCTTACGTAAAAATCAATAATCAGAATACTGTGCAATATCGTGTGCCACTATGCAACTACGCGTATTACTGTACTTTTATCACCGGGTATATCAATAGTTTTTAATGGTAAAAGTTTTATCGTTATTTTTATAAAAAGGTTATTTCTGTCGCTTTTTATATCTGACAGTTATTTCGTTATGTGGTCCACCAATGATTGCGCTGTCGTGCGGATATTCCCGATAAAAAGAAATCTCCCGACTAAAATGAATATTTCCCGACAAAATGAATATTTTATGACAACTTGCTTACTTTGCTAAATTTGCACATTTCACCCATGTGACGCCCCCAAATCCGGGTATCTTCCAACCCGATAGATGGTGTTATACGGTACTACCATTCACACATACATTCAATTGAAAAGCCTCAAAAGAACGAATATGTCATCTATTTATTCAGAATAATATTAACATTCACCAAGTTCTTTATAACCATTACATTTGTTCTTGTCATATTATCAAATATAATACAACATTAAACCTATACTATTACATAAGTAGTCTACGGGTTTGTCTTCGCCTTGCCCTTATCCTTGCCGGATCCTTCGGTCCTTTTGATCTTAGCTGCGTTCATATTGTTCAAGCAAGAGTGAGCATGACTAGCTCAGGAAGTATGACAATTCTAATAAACAACATGCTTGAAACATAGGAATCATATATCTTCAATAACTGAACAATAGTTATGCAGTACTATCGATAATTCAAAATAGCACTTATCTTTTCTTTAAAACGTTTTACAATAACTATATTCAGTAAAACATAAATTCCGGTCGAAGACCTTGAGCATTTTATACTTTAATTGAAAAGGACATCCCAGCACTAAGTCCGTAAGTTCGACATTTCTTACGAGCACGTATAGGTGATCAACCTATAGTACTTCATGCGTAAGAATACATGAACCACAAAGCTTGTCCAGATTAAAATAAAACAAGGGTTAGAATACTTGTCTTCAGTGTCTGCTACAGTTATAACACGTGCACTTTAAATCCTTAAGTCTATATAGTAGATAATCACATCACATAACACATTAGGTTATGAATGAACATTTCCTAACGAATCTTACCCTTCTTCTCAATCTAAACGTGATTTAGATTTGTTATTTATTGGTTCCAGCTTTCTATTGCGTCGTTCTTACGTTCACATGCAATTGACTTACTTCAACCCTAAGTGATCATACTTAAGGTTTAAACATGTTTTAACAATGTTTCATTAAGTTCCTTAGTTCATTGTAAATAAATTACCATTCATGCTATACTTATAAACTTTCTTTATTGTTTAAACCCTAAGGCTGGCACTGCGACTGTGACAACCCGAGAAATTAGACAATTTATGAAAATCTTAAATGATTGATTTAAGGTTAAATAATAGACCTAGACAGAAAATAAGTGTATGCGTTTGATATTATTGGGATGGAATTTTGAGAATTTCAAAATTCTGTGAAGGAAATAGGAGAATTAATCAGGATTAAGGATTTATGTGACTATGTGCTGTGAATAAGGTTATGTATGTGTACTAAATGTGGTTAAGGGTCAAGGGTTGACCAGATTAATTATATTTGTGACAAACCCTAAGTTTATATTAAGAACGACAACGTTTATTTAGAAAACCATAACGTCTAATAAGAAACCTTAGAAATCGGTTCTGGAAACCCTAGTTTCAGTTTTAGGAGTCCGAAACCTTAAATCGGATATTAAAAACCCTAGATTGGGAATGCAATGTATGTACAAGGTTAAACGCCTATAATATTAAATTAATTAGGGAAAACTCTAATGAATTATCTAAAATTTTAATTGATTATTTGAAAACCCTAATACTAGATCTGAAAATCCTAATTTCAGATTCTGATAAATTGAAGCCCTAATCTGGGAATAGAAAGGATAATTATAATGCTTAAGTGGTATTAATTAGAAGTCTAATTAGGGTAAAGCTTAATTAATTAGCAAACCCTAATTTCCAATTTTTGAAACCCAAATTGTTCCGTCAGAAACCCTAATGCTCAATTGTGAATTTAATTTCTAAAATTAGCAATGTTAATTAGGAAACCCTAATCCTAATTATTTCAATTTATGAGTAATTAGAAAACTCTAATCTAATTACGAATATTTAATTTCTACTTTAGAAAATTATTTTCTATTAGAAAACCCTAATTTCTGGGTTGAAAACCCTAATGACCATTTTGAATCCTAATTGTGCGGTGGTGGATTTAATTGCTTTATTAGCAATGTTAATTAGGAAATATAAATCCTAATTGTCAAGTTATTAAAAACCCTAATCTAATTAGGAAATCTAAGTTCTAATTTAGAAAAGTTATTTTTCTATTAAAAACCTTAATTAATGGTTTATAAACCCTAATGTACAATTTGACCCTAAGTGCTTAATTAGCAATTTTAATTAGGATAAATTGGTCATAATTAGCAAAGATTGATTTATAACTAGGAGATTATGATATAATTAGGAAACCCTAATTATAAATTTGAAATCAAAATTTTCTATTTTTAAATTCTAATTAGAAAATTTTTTAAATTCAAGTTGCTAAATTTTTTTTAAAGGGTCAAACCTTAAACTCTCAATGATCTAAACCCTAACCCTAAGGGTTTGCAACACATGGAAAATCTAGAAATAAAGTGGAAATACCCATTATACCCTTTGGTCACATTCTTTAAATTAGTTGCTTAAAGATCTTTCCAAATCAAGAGTTGGTGACCAACTCAAGTGACTTTATAGGGCCTCTATATCCAACAAATCAGCCCCATTTGACAGCACCACAAGCTAGTGCATGAATCTAGGTGATTATATAAGAGATTGGGAGAGAGAAAGTTTAGGATTTTGCTTATTTTTGTAACTTGCTCTCACCAACTCCCTCTCTCACTAAACCTCCGAAAATTGCAAGTATTTCAGTCCCTAATACTAGCCCTAGATCAATCAGAAACAACTTGGAGAGCTAAGATCAAAAATCAAAGCTTGAAGGTATAACCGAAATTTTTATTTTTTGATCTTGTATGCTTGAGAAATTTTTGTGTTTTTGTGTTTAGAAAATTGCTATTGGGTGTTATATGAAGATCTATGATGATCTATCATGAATCCATAGCATCAAAGTGCCTTAAAATAATTTTTTTCAAAAATTGTTCTTGAGCAGATTTGTTCTCTGACAACCTAATGTCAGGCCGCTCAGATCTTGCTCTGTAATTAGTATGTAATGTATTATTGTTTGGATCGGTAGCCTGTCATGTAGTCTTGGATCTGGAAGTGCATTTACAGTGTTTCAATATCTAGATTTCATGTTATTAACGGTCAAAGACCGTTGACCGGGTCAAATCTGGGCAAGCCCAGAAATTGAATGTAGCGTCTGACAAGTTTTGTTGGGTCCGGATCTGTCAGTGTGTTTGGGTTTTGATGTTGTTAATTGGTAAATGTTGTAGCTTGTAGGATGGACTACCGATCTGGGTCAATAGAAATCTTATAACTGCTTCGGATTGATCGTAAAGTGTGGTCAAAGTAGGCCTCCCGATCTGATTTTTAAAATCTGGGAGAAACCTAGAAATCTGGGCAAACGAAATTTCTGACAGCTTTGACCATTTGATAAGTTATGATTTTAATGTTGTTAGACCTAGATCTTGTTATGTTGTTGTTCCTTGACATAGTGACTACACATTTGAACCATAAAACCACCAAAACAACGACTAGAACCTGTATAAATCTTGGCTTGAAAATGGCTGCTCAGTGTTCTGGGTTTCTGAAGAAACCCAGGTGGTTCTGACAGCTTCTTAGAAGCTTTTGATCTTGCAAGGTTGTTATTGTTTGATCACGATGATGATTTTGGGTTGTAGTATTACATTTTTACTACACAATCACACTTCAAACAAGTCCAGAAACAATTTGAGCAGAGAATTAGCGCCGGTCAAACATGACACCATGAACACTGACCTTGTCAGTGTTCTTGAGCCAAGAACACCTATAGCGACAGAAAGTGTCGCTATAGGCCTTTAGCTACAAATTATTATTATTTTCCAGAAAATAATTAAAAATTAGAAAAAAATGGTTTTTAATTATTAAAAATACATAATAAATTCCGAAAAATTATTTTAAAGTCTGAAAAATAGTTTTTAACTATTTTGAGTATATTTTGAAAATATTTAATATTTTTGTAGTATAAATGTTATTTATTTATTTAATTATAATATTAAATAAATTATTTAAAAATGGTTTTAATTCATGAAAAATCATGAAAAATAATATTATGATAAAAGAAAATATTTTAAGTTATTTTTGATGACTTTTGATATTTTGTGATGAAATTCATTAATTAAACAATATTAATGATAATTAGTTTATTTAATAGATATATTAAATAAATTGTGGAAAAATAGTATTAATATTTTAAAAATCATATAAAAATGATTTTAGTGTTATAAAAATATTTTAAGTTATAAAATATAACTTTTGATATTTTGGCATGAAAATATTAATATTCTAATATTAATAGCAATTATCGGATAATGGATTAAAGTGTTGGAAAATCATATAATTATGATTTTATGGTATTAAAAATACTTTGATTATATTATAATATTATGTAATGATTTTAATTAATATTTTATAATAAATAACTATTAATGATTAAGTAATTATGTGGTATTTAATTTATTTAAATACGGTTTTAATGATTGAAAAATGGTGATAAATGATAATAATTATTTGAATATTATTATAAGTCCTTGAAAATTATTTTGGCTGTTAAGAAAATTATCTGAGATATTTGTTAAGCGTTTAAGCAGAGTTTAATTGAACTTAAACTCGATAAAAGTCCGACTAGACCGTCGGGATGTTAGAATTGTGTCGGTTTCAACTCAGATTGCAATAGTTTGACTTGATACCAAGTCTTATGTGTGTTATAGACGGATAGGCATATGTGTTATGTGTTTAGGTTATTCTGTGTATATATATATATAACAGTATTATACTGTGATGATATTATTCTAATATTGGAGATCTATATTATTAATATTTGGTCTTCGGGGTAAAGCGTTATAAATTGTGTTGCGGTAATCAACGGTTCAGGAAAGTTTTCTTTTACTTAACTCTAATAAGAGTAGTTTCTTCAAGCTTATGGTTAATCATTGATGATTGCCATGAAATTTGTACTCAGTACATCTTGCATGTATAAGTCAGGTATGAAAGGCTGATCACCTTCATTACCAGTTGGTTCAGAAATGTTTGTTCATGTATAATACTTGTTCAGTCAAAAATTTGTTCGTGCTAGTTCTCAATTATATTGATGAATTATAGCAAGCCCATTATTCATACTCTTCAATCATGATATATCGTTATATTATTATACTTAAACTTGCTGGGCAACTTTCATGCTCACCCTTGCTATATCATGATAAAACATTGCAGATAAGGCGAATGCGTTCGGATACATGAAAAAGACAATGCCAAGTCCGGCTTGGGATAAAATATGCGGCTAGTTTGTAATAGTATACTTTGATAAATAATGTTATCTGTTAGATAACTTATGAATTGTGTAATAAGTTAAGGTTACTCGATTTTGGGGAATAGTGTGTAATGTAATGTATAAACAATTTATGTTTATATCTTCCGCAATTAGTGAAAGAAATAGAATGATTAGTGTACCGAATCCGAGGAGATTTGGGACCTGGATTCGGGGCTACTACAGCGGCGCCGGTTATTGCTCCTTTGTGTCACGCCACAGCGTGAGTTAGCAGTGTGTATGGTACGGACTCGGCGCTGCGGCGCGAGTCTTGTAAGACCACAAAAATTTTTTTATATAAATAAAATTGAATTTCCACTATTCATTATCTTGAAATAGTAAGATGATAATTTGATATAATATTTTGGTTATGGGTGAAATGTGCAAATTTTACAAAATAAGCAAGTAGTTATAAAATATTCATTTTTGTCGGAGAATATTCGTTTGGTCGTGGAATATTCTTGTTGTCAGGGAAAATTCATACGACGGCGCAGCCATTTCTGAGCCCCATAATAGAATAACTGTCAGATGAAGAAAATGACAAGTTTAAGTTTTTATAAATAACGACGTAATTGTTACCGTTAACACTGTTGGATTACATAGTGGTTAAAATATAGTAATACGCATGGTTGCACAGTAGCACACGATATTGCACAGTATTTTTGAATTATTGATTCTTACGTAAGAAGACACTACTCAATAATTGTTACAGTAATTACTGTTCAATATTTTATTTTATTGATTCAATAATTGTTGCGTTAATATTTTATATTATTATTGTTTCAATAATTGTCACTGCACAGTATTTCCCATTATCAGATCAATAATTCATATTATTTGAATAATATTATTAGATAACATTATTGGAAATATCTAAAATGTTCTTTCAAGGAGAGGTTTGGTCACCTAATTGCGCGCCAAAAAGGAGAAATCCTTATCGGAAAGCCCTCTCTTTCCTGAGAACGACCTGGTTGTCTTAATTGTGATTCTGTAATATTATTTGTGAATAATTAATTATTGATTAATATGATAAGAAAATATATTTTTATATGGATATAAATGAAGGAATTAATGATGAGGTGTTTTATTAGTATTTTGTCGAAATGAAGAACGAAATTTGGAAATTTTCAGAAAATTAGTTTATTACTTGATTTTGTAAAATCTATAACTCTTTGTGTAAAATGCGTTAGGAGATGAGCCATATATCAAAAGAAAGCCCTAGAAGTATGCTAAAAGTAGAAATTTGAATCACCCAAAAATTCTTTGTGGATTTTTCGTGGTGACCGTTTGAGTGAAACTGGAACGAGGGACTTATAGTCCAAAAATCAAATCAGTGTTCTTAAGCTTTATTGTGTGAGTTATAATTTCTATCCGACCGTTGGTTCGTTGTGATTTTTGGATATGTTATACATATATAAGTTGAGTATATGTCCACAAATTTTGAACCTTTAAAAAGTAATGTATGATTTGCTATGAATTTTAAGAGATGTTGAAAATCCTCCGTATGTGGATTTCGGGCATTTTTCGTTTGGAATTTGAAAAAACTTTTCTTGTACAAAGTTGTAGAGAATTCGATTTCCTATAGAATAGACATGAGATTCGAATTTTTTTTGGTAAAAAGGCTATTTATTTTGAAATGTTAAATTTTTGGAAATTAAATGTTTTTATTAAAATTGTGGGTGGGACCCACTTTTATTTTTGAAAACATGTGCTGAGATTTTGGTTCAAAGAAGGCTGCTTAGTTTGTTCAAAAGAGGTGGCGTGGAAGAGAGAAAAAAATAAATTTATATTTTATTAATTTAGTCTCCTTTGGCGTTCTAGTATTTTCCTATAAATAGGTGCTTAGGTTAGAATTAAAAATCACACAAGAAACATAAGTTTTCTCTCTCTCTATATTGTCGAGCGTATTTTTATGAGTATTTAGATACTTTGAGAGTTGTTATTCAGTACAAGTTTCCTTTGGCTTTATATCCGATACTCTGATCAGAAATATTGTTATTTTGAGGTAAGGGATGTTATTTTCTTCGTAAATGATATTATTTTCTTCAATGTCATTATGTTGAAATATTGATATAAATTTTATTGTGGAGTTTCTACCTTTTTGTGCCAGGATTACTATTCACGTATATGACACTATTCACGTATACGGCACTATTCACCGAAAAATGAAATTTTCTCTTCTTTGTCCCAGTGTCTATTATGGTTACTATCTTTGATTGTATCCATGTTTTGATCTTCATTCTTGAATTTTACTCCGTTGTGGTTTATTATGGAGTATTTTTAACTTGAATTATCTAAAGTACGAATCTCTAATCTTTATCCTTTTATCTTACTGGATTTGTTCTCTAAAATGTTTTTCATCATCTTAAGTCTTTGATGGTGATACTTGATGAGTATCTTTGGCCTGTAGTGCAAAGATAAATGATTATTTGATGAATATATTTGGCCTATAGTGCAAAGATATATGATTACCTGATAAATATCTTTGGCCCGTAATGCAAAGATGAACAGGTGTTGAGATGAACATGACCAACTGGTGATACAAATGAATATCTTTGGCCCTTAGTGCAAAGATGAATATTTGATGCAAGATGTATAATGATTGATATTACAGGGATAAAATATTGATGATGGACTTTTAAATCTTAGAAGATAGTATAACTCATTCTCTACTTGACTCTTCTAATGGATTGCTGTTTCTGCTATATTTGTTGATCTAAAACTTGTTGTCTATTATATTCTATCATATTTTTCCCTTTTGAGGACTAAGGATAATTTGTTGTATATTATCTTAGTCATAATATTCTTTACTGGGATAGTTGAGCTCACCCTTTTCCTTTTTGTTCTATTTTTCTTATCAGGAAGCGAGAATATAGCAGGAACCTGTCGGGGTATAGAGTGATGGTCCTAGACAGTTATTTTAGAAGTCCTCACTATTTTTGTAAAATAGTGTATCAATAATTGTAATGAGGACTTTATTTAATTGTGGATATTTTCTAGAGGATAATATTTGTATTTAAACTTACAGTATTTGTGTTGTCGTATTTTGCACGACAATTGTAATAATGAAGTTGTAGTTGTTTCTATACCATGTATTTGGCGACTCAAAATGGGTGGTGTATACCTATTTTGGGTGCATCACAGCTAGTATCAGAGCTTAGGAATATGGTCTCTGGCGGAGATCGGGGAATAGAACTAGGAGGGGAGAGACGAGTAAATCCTTCGCTAGTGTGTCCTACCTAAGCTTATTTGGTGGTCAGTCATAATATAGGGATATTATGTGACATGTTAATTTGTTTAATTAACCCTTGTTTTATGGCAGTTTTTAAGAATGGCAGTTGAGAACATTAACAATGGAGTGTATGAGACTATGGAACAACCTTTAATCACCAACCAGGATAATGTGATTGCAAGCGAAGAAGGAATTAGGGATATTCTTGTGGTGAGGGAAGAATTAATACTTGCACTCGAGTGTGAGGAAGAAGAGGAACCTGAGGAGAATTTATTAGAAGAATTTTATGATCGAAATGTAGAATTGCAAAATCATATTCATGAGTTAGAAGAGTAGGCTGAAGAACGGAAGGCGGTCATGGAGCAAAAGGATGCTACGATTCAAGCTTGTGTTACCCAACATGTGATGCTTGAACAGAAGCACTCTTTGGTAGAGTATAAGATGATAAAGCTAGAATCTGAGCTGAAAGAAGAAATAACTGAACGAGTAAGAATGAGTGATGCATGGGTAAAAGCCACACGACGCGTTGATATTGTGGAAAGAGATGCCCGATCTAAGAAGGCTAAAATAGATGATATGTATTTCTCTTTTTGGACAGTAATTCAAAGAACCCAACATCGAGTTTTGAATTACCCTGTACATTGCGGTCAACCCCAATTCGATATGGATCAAAGATTAATGATTCAGATCATGAAACAAGAGTATGATGAAGTAGTTGAGGGTGGAATATGCCCTACAAAGAAAGTAAATTCTAGCGATAATGATGACACCAAAGGCTATCCCAGACAAGTCAAAATCGGTGGTTCAAGTGAGAGCGCCTTTAATAACTTTCCAAAAAGCGAGGAACCGGACGAAGTTATCACGGGTTAGTTAATCATAAATTTTTGTGAAGTTTATTCCTTACTAGATACCGGTTCTATCCATTCTTTTATCTCTCCTGCTCGTGCTCAACGTTTAAACTTTGTTCCGGAGAAATTAGACTTTGACTTATCAGTGGAGACTCCGTTAGGAGAAATTTTCGTTACATCTACAGTTTATAAATCTTGCTTGATTTAAGTTGGCTCCATCACATTACCTGTTGATCTTATCTCTTTAAAGATACTTGCATTTAATGTGATTTTAGGGATTGATTGATTAACCACTCATCATGCTAAAATTAATTATGTTCGTAAGGTTTTTAGTTTTCATATTCCTAACCAAGCTGTTATGCGAATTCAAGCAACCAAACCACTAAAGTCAATCACTGTCATATCAAGCCATAAAGTCATTCGTTTATTAAAAAATGGATGTCAAGCTTTCTTAGCCCATGTTATGGACTTGAAAAAAAACACGTCAGATTTGAATAATATTTTTGTTGTTAGTGAATTTCCTGACGTATTTCCTGAAGAACTTCTTGGCTTACTCCCAGAGTGTGATATTGAATTTTGTATCGACTTTGAACCCCGGTACAAAACCTATTTTCAAAAATCCATATCAAATGGCTCCTATTGAACTTCAGGAGTTAAAAACCCAACTACAAGAGCTGGCACTCGAGCCTATATCTAGTAACTTCCTTTTTGGAATGCACCGAAGCCAGACTCTTCATAGGGGACGTCATATTCTTGCGGTGGTAAACTAATAGGTGCCATTGTGACGTGCTATCCATGATTTGGATATGAGCCATAGTTGAGAGCAACCTAAGTCAGTAATCAAAATATCTGGCTTTCTAGGCTTAGCTGGTTACTATCAGAGATTCGTGGAAGGATTTTCTCGAATCACTACTTTATTAACTCAGCTGATTCGAAAAGATACAAAATTTGAATGGAGCGAGGAATGTGAGAAGAGCTTCCAAGAAACCAAGAGCAGACTCATTTCGGCACCTATTCTAACCATACCATCCTGGAAAAGCGAACCGCTGACGCATTGACTAAAAGATCGTACGCAAGTACGAGTGCGATATTATTGAACACAAAGACCTATTTTGTATAATTTACAAACTATAAAGATAGAGTTAAAGACTCTAGGGACCCACGTTGTGATGTTAAATATACGAGTAGAATCGACATTAATTGATAAAGTTAAAACTGCTCTAGCTACACACCGGATCTAATGAATATAAAGAAGAATGTGCAAGAAGGCGTTATTCTAGAAGTAAGAGTCGATGAAGAGAAGAAAGCTCAAACCTTCAATTTTTTGAAATCTCGATCGAGTAAGAACTGTGGCCTATAGACTCGCCTTAATGCTAAGTATGTCGCGTGTTCATAATATTTTTCACGTATCGATGTTACGTAAATATGTGAACGACCCGAACCACATTATTGAGTTAGAACCAGACGAGATAGCCGAAGATTTAACGTACGATGAGGTACCCATCAAGAACTTGCATAGGAAAGAGCACGTCCTACGCACAAAGATTATACCACAAGTTAAGGTTTTGTGGAGGAACCATGCTATTGAAAAAATGACCTGGGAGTTGGAATCAAAAATTAAAGCGAGGTATCCTCATCTTTTTGAAATACCAGGTGCGTACGTCAATTTCAAGGACGAAATTTTATAAGGAGGGGAGGTTGTAAGACCCCAAAGTTTTTTTATATATAAATAAAATTGAATTTCCTCTATTCATTATCTTGAAATAGTAAGATGATAATTTGATATAATATTTTGTTTATGGGTGAAATGTGCAAATTTTACAAAATAAGCAAGTGGTTATAAAATATTCATTTTTGTCGGGGAATATTCTTTTGGTCGTTGAATATTCTTGTTGTCGGGGAATATTCGTACGACGGAGCAGCCATTTGTGGGCCACATAACAGAATAACTGTCGGATGAAGAAAATGACAAGTTTGAGTTTTTATAAATAATGGCGTAATTGGTACCATTAACACTGTTGGATTACCTAGTGGTTAAAATACAGTAATACGCGTGGTTGCACAGTAGCACACGGTAATGCACAGTATTTTTGAATTATTTATTCTTATGTAAGAAGGCACTACTCAATAATTGTTACAGTAATTACTGTTAAATATTTTATTTTATTGATTCAATAATTGTTGCGTTAATATTTTGTATTATTGTTGTTTCAATAATTGTCCCTGCACAGTATTTTCCATTATCAGATAAATAATTCATATTATTTGAATAATATTATTAGATAACATTATTGGAAATATCTAGAAAGTTCTGTCAAGGAGAGGTTTGGTCACCTAATTGCGCGCCAGTAAAGAGAAATCCTTATCGGAAAGCCCCCTCTTTCCTGGGAATGGCCTGGTTGTCATAATTGTGATTATGTAATATTATTTATGAATAATTAATTATTGATTTATATGATAAGAAAATATATTTTTTATATGGATATAAATGAAGGAATTAATGTTGAGGGTTTTATTAGTATTTTGTTGAAATGAAGCGAAATTTGGAAATTTTCAGAAAATTAGTTTATTACTTGATTTTGCAAAATTTATAACTCTTTGTGTATAATGAGTTAGGAGATAATCCATATATTAAAAGAAAGCCCTAGAAGTTAGCAAAATGTAGAAATTTGAATCACCCAAAAATTCTTTGTGGATTTTTCGTGGTGACCGTTTGAGTGAAACTGGTACGAGGGACTTATAGTCCGAAAATCAAATCAGTGTTCTTAAGCTCAATTCCGTGAGTTATAATTTTAATCTGACCGTTGGATCATTGTGATTTTTGGATATGTTATACATATATAAGTTTAGTATATGTCCACAAATTTTAACCGTTAAAAAATAACATATGATTTGTTATGAATTTTAAGAGATGTTGAAAATCGTCCGTATGTGAATTTCTTGCATTTTTCGTTTGGAATTTGGAAAAACTTTCTTTTACAAAGTTGTAGAGAATTCGATTTACTATGGAATAGACATGAGATTCAAAATTTTCTGATAAAAGGGCTATTTATTATGAAATATTGAAGTTTCGTAAATTAAATATTTTTATTAAAATTGTGGGTGGGACCCACTTTTATTTTTGAAAACATGTGCTGAGATTTTGGTTCAAAGAAGGCTGCTTAGTTTGTTCAAAAGAGGTGGCGTGGAAGAGAGAAAAAAATAAATTAATATTTTATTAATTTAGTCTTCTTTGGCGTTCTAGTATTTTCCTATAAATAGGTGATTAGATTAGAATTGAAAATCACACAAGAAACATAAGTTTTCTCTCTCTATATTGTTGAGCGTATTTTTGTGAGTATTTAGATACTTTGAGAGTTGTTATTCTGTGACAACCGAGACTTTGTGATTTCATTTTCAATATTTATTGGATTGAATAAATATTTTTTGATGAATTAATTATTAGATTAAATGATTAATTTATGAAGTTGTGGTAGATTAATTTAATTATATGTGTTATATTTATTAAATTAATGTGGAGAATTTTTATTATTCGAAGTATGTGATTATGTTAGCTTATTTTATTAAAAGAAATATTTAATAAGCCTAATAGTATGTGCATTATTGAATGAGAAAATTTAATTATGTGACTATGTGCATTATTGAGAAATCATTATATTTTATTTAAAGTAAATTAAATAAGATATTGATTTATTTTATAAAGGAGTGTGACATTATTTAAACTATATGATAATGTTTTATTAAATTAAATGGTTTTGAAATCCTATTATGCTAGCCAAACATGGCCCTAAGGGAGGTTAATAGCAGTTACCCATGACTGGGTAACTGACCATCATCACGTCAGTTTTTTTTATACGCCTCAAACGTATTATGTTATTTTCACGTATGCTAAGTTGAGAGCTCAGAGAGAATTCAGAGAGAGTTTGAGAAATTTTAAGAGAGATTGTGAGTACTGTGATTGAAGTAGAGAGAAATTTGTCATCCTTATTCATCTACACTTTGGGTAATTCTCTCCAACCCAAATTTCTATTTTACGTCTTTTAAGTTTTCATGAATATGGCCTAAGTTTCCTGTAAAGTTTCTGTAGTTGGAAAGGGTAACAATTATGTGATTATGTGTTAATATATAACATCATATTATGTTTTATATATATTATATGGGTTTTCATATCTTCAGTTTCATGAAATTATACAGTAAAAGATTTCAGAGTATGTTATATGGCCATATGGCCTTATACGTGATTTTTATATGTCAAATATAATTTATTTTGCAAAATTCACACATTGATATGATTATACATGTTAAAATGAATAAAATGAAACTTGAATGGTTGGATTTAGCTTTATAACGATTCTGTAGCATTAAAATCCATGTTTTTGTTCAAGAACATCAAGAACAGTCTAATTTATATGCTTTAATTCTGTGATTATGTGTTTTAATCGGTGAAAATCACTCCATAGATGTTAAGTATTGATTATTTATGAATTCTAGCAAGCTAGTATGTCTAAATTCGTTTAAAAATAAGTTGATTGGAAATTTTTAGTCGTGTTCTACAATTTTCGCGAATTGCAGAAGCTGGAACTGGAGTCTCGTGTCGCAGCGCCATCTCCCAGTTCATTTCTCGCGCCGCAGCTCCACCGCGCCGCAACGCCAAGTGTCCGGTCGTAGCGCCACGGCATCGCAGCGCCAAGAGCCAGTACAAAAGTGGCGCCACAGCGCCACTTAGCAGAATGTCTAGAAAATGCAAATTTTTAATGTTCAAGTATAGAAATGAGTTAGTAACTTAGTCTAATAATATAAAGACTTGTTAGACCTATACTGAGATGTTAAAATAAATTCTTAACATGTCCATAACACAATTACGTGTGAACTGAATGATCAAATGCATAGTTACCTTATTGTTTGTGAAGTCTTAATTTTTGAAAATAAGTGTAGTAATTGACTAAGTATAGTCATGAACTCGAGTTAGACAAAGAATAAACTTGTGATGTTTATTACGTGATAATTGATTGGTGTTGTGAACATTAATGATATGTAGGATTTAATTCAAAGAACGAGTTTTATTAACGTGTAATCTACGCACGAGGCAAGTTTCTAAACCTTATCTTGTTACATTGAGCAAGTTTTCTAACTCTACATTTACGTTGAGCAAGTTTCGTACCCTAAACTTTCGTTGAGCATGTTTCCTAACCCTACTTGTTATCGTTATATAAGTTGATTAATTCATCTTTCGATATTGAGCAAGTTCTCATTTTTATTGATCAAGCCTGTCTTGTATAGTAAAGTTTATTAATCTTTAAGCATGAAGTTTTTATACAATAATTATTCTATTGTATACCTTTTGAGATGTTATTCAAGTTAAATATTCATTTACTGTTAAACCTTGTTAGACTAGTGAACCATAGTTGATGAGCGTTCTAAATTTCAGAACCCCTTGATGAGTTATCCAAACCAAACTTCCTTTGGTGCAGACTCGAATGTCAAATTGAGATGAACAACCCTGTATAGGGGATTATTTACGCTTTAGCGTTAAGATATTGTGCACAGTATGGTACTAAGGGCTGATCCCCTTAAGTACGAGAAGAAGAGTCCATAGTCTTATGACTGTTAAAGGTTTCAAGTTTAAATACTTGACAACCTAGGACATAGTTCAAGGTCTTATGACCCTCAGAAATTCTTTTGATTCTTGTTATTCATTCTTGATTCAAAAGTTGAGCTTTTATATTCGAAGTTATTATTTTTCTCGCATGTTATTATTCATTGTTATATTATTATACTTGTGGGCAATCGTGCTCACTCTTGCGAATAATAACATTGCAGTTAAGAATGAAAGAGCAGAAGAACCTTCCACTAGTAAGGGCAAGGGCAAGCTTAGCAAGTAATGAAGACTGATTATTTATGTGGTTATGTAATGATATCTAGAATTGATGTTATTTAAGACTTATTTATTTATTTTTCCGCACAGATGATTTAAGGTTAGAGTAACCTGGGATTTATTTATTATGCAGTTGATGTAACCCCATAAGGGAAGAGATTTATTATTTATTTCTATCTATTGCATGGTTTGCATTTATTTATGGGTAGATAGATCGATGATGTTTGTACAGTGAACACCAAATCCTGTGGAAATGGAAGTACCAGATTTGGGGGTGTCATAGGTTGGTATTAGAGATATAAGGTTATGAACCTTAGGTGGGGGGAATAACCTTAGGTAGTAGCCTTATAGGAGATTGAGAACATAGTAGTGGTTGACTCTTATCGAGTTATAAGAACTGAATTTCTGAATTCATTGAAGATAATAAAAGACTTTATGTGTTTATGTGTTAATCTATGTGTTCGCTAGCACGGATTAGTAACTAAAACTTAAAATTTTGTTGTCAGGATGTAGGATGTTGGAGGAGCTAGTCGAGCTGGGGAGGAGGAACCCCGATTACCTATAGAGTAGGAGCCCCGATACATTCATGTCATCAGGGAACAGCTTGTACAGAGAGAGCCATCTTCGTTGATCACTGTTGCTAGTCAGGAGCATGAGCCGGAGACTGATCCAGAGGAAGATCCTGGGGAAGAGGAAGAAGAGGAGTTCCCACCAAACTCCATTGATGCAGAGATGTATGATGCACTCTATGATCATAACGTAGAGTTGAAGGATACTGTTCGGGATCTGACTGAGCAGGCAGTTAGTCAACAGATTACTATTGAGCAGAGGGATAGGGAGATTGTGACTCTTCACACACGTTTAGGAAACGTGAAGTGGGATCTGGTTCACGAGAAGGGTCAGACCAAGGATAAGTCCGCAAAAATAGAGAAGTTAAAGAAGGATCTGAAGGAGACCTCAGAGAGGCTTGCCATAGCAGAGGAGGGCTGGGTACAAGAGTCACGTCGTGCTGATCGTGCAGAAGATGATCGATGTGCGAAGAAGGCTAAACTTGAGGAGACGTACTCTACACTACAAATGCAATGGATGCAGTCCAAGATCGAGTTAGGAAGTATCCAATCCATTTTGAGGATCTACCATCATATATGCTAGATCGCAGAATGATGCACCGCATCGTGGAGGAGGAACGTTGCAAGGCTATCCAGCGCCTTAACAGACAGTGATAGTATTAGTTTAAATATGTGAAAACTATTTGATAGTTAATGATGTAAATTTCGATATGTTCATAAATAAAGGAATATTGTGATGTTTTAAATCCGGTAGATTCTTTATCTCGGGATAGTTGATGTAAATAGTAGTGATGCTATCTTAGGATGTAAAGACTTTTGAATTAAATGAAATGTCAAAGTTTATTTGAAGTAATATGTTAAGTGAGTTATGATTAAATGTTTAGTTAAGTCTTAAATGTTTTAGAGATTGAGTAAAGATCTAATAAGCGTATATTATTAATAGAAATATGCCGCCTAGAAGACAAAATCGTCAGCAAGCCTGGGAAGGGTCAACAAACAATAACAACAACACCAATGCTAACTCCGTACAGCAATTGGTGAACCTTTTAGCTGGAGCACTTAATAATCAACCCCAAGCTCCACCAAATACTTCGTTTAAGGACTTCAAGGCGGTGGGACCGCCAGAGTTTAAGGGTTACATGAACCCAATCGAAGCTCAGACCTGGGTAATGGATATGGAAAAGGTATTCAATGTCGCACGAGTAAGGGAAGATCAGAAGACCGCTTATGAAATGATTATGCTGAAGTCCAAAGCCAGCTATTGGTGGCAGGCAAACAAAGTGAGAGCAAGTGAAGGTGTAATATCCTGGGAGAGATTCAAAGAGATGTTTTTTGAGATGTATTTCCTGGGTAGTTCACAAATCAGATGGAGGTTCAGTTTCTAGAGTTAAAACAATGGAATATGTCAGTAGCGGATTATGCGGCAAGATTTAATGAGTTGGCTAGGTTCGCCACGTACCAAGTACATACCGATGAGATGAAGGCGAGACGATTTGAGCAGGAACTGAAGCCCTGGTTGTATAGCAAAGTGTCAATGTTCCAACTGAACACTTTTTCTGGAGTGTTAGAGAAGGCCATACTTGCTGAGGGGGGAAGTGATGCAGTAAAGAAGTATAATCAAGAGCAGAAAAAAAAGAAGAGTGAGAAGGAAGGTAATAACAAGACTGGTGGGAGTAGCACTGGGGGTAATCACAATCAGAAGAGGAAGTGGACTGAAAATACGTCGGTTGGAAGTCAACAAGGAGGGCATAAGAAGAAGATTGAAGCGTGCTCAACTTGCGGAAAAACTCACTTGGGAGTTTGCATGAAAGGGAAGCGAGTGTGCTACAATTGTGAACAGGAAGGCCACATAGCACAAAACTGTCCGAACCCAAAGAAGGGTGCCTGCTTCACATGTGGCTCGAAGGACCATCTTGCAAGAGGTTGTTCTAAGAAGGGATCGGGAGGGATGAGTTCGGGAGAAAATAGAGAAAATACTGGTGAAAGCACTCTGACAATCGCAGCAGCAACCGCAACCAACCGACTACTAGAACATTCAACATGATAGTGCAAGACACAGTGCAGTCTCGTGATGTGGTGTCAAGTACCATTCCGACCAATAAAGTTAATGCTTATGTGTTATTTGATTCGGGTGCTACTTGTTCATTTATATTCGATGACTTTGCTACGAACTTAGAATTGCTTAAGGACGAGTTGGAATACCCCCATGAACATAGAAATTGCGAATAGAGAAATTATCCCTGTTAAATATGTGCACAAGAACTGTAGAGTAGCTATTAAGGGTAATATCATGAACGTAGACCTTATCCCTATTCGACTTGGAGAATTTGATGTTATTTTGGGTATGGATTGGTTATCCAATTATGGGGCAATAATTGACTGCCAGAAGAAGCGTATTAACCTTATGACTCAATCAAAGGTTGTGTTTTATGGTAGCAAATCGCCTAGACAAGCGAGATGTCTGACGATGATACAGGCCAGGAGATTGTTAAGACAAGGCTGTGTAGGATATCTAGCTTACATAGTCGATAGTCGTAAAGAGAATCCAAAAATTGATGAGATTTCAGTAGTGAGAGATTTTGCAGACATATTTCCGGATGATTTGGTGGGACATCCTCCAGAAAGAGCAGTTGAATTCGTTATCGATTTGGCTTCAGGAACGACCCCAATATCGAAGGCACCGTACCGAATGGCACCGGTAGAGATGAAAGAACTGATGGTCCAACTACAAGAATTACTGGACAAAAACAATATTCAACCAAGCGTATCACCTTGGGGAGCGCCGATTTTATTTGTGAAAAAGAAGGATGGGACGATGCAGCTCTACATCGACTATAGAGAACTGAATAAGGTCACGATTAAGAATAGGTATCCATTACCACGAATCGACGACTTGTTCGATTAGTTAAAGGGAGCAAAATATTTTTCAAAGATAGATTTGAGAAGTGGTTATCATCAACTGAAGGTGAGACAAGAGGATGTACCGAAGACAGCGTTTAGAACACGATACGGTCACTACAAATTTGTGGTAATGTCATTTGGTCTAACGAATGCTCTTGCAGCATTTATGGGCTTAATGAATGGAGTGTTCAAGCCGTTTTTAGACAAATTCGTAGTAGTATTTATAAATGACATTTTGGTATATTTAAAAACCAAGGAAGAACACGAAAAGCATTTGAGGTTGACATTAGAGATATTGAGAAGAGAGAAGTTGTATGCTAAGTTTTCAAAATGTGAATTCTGGATTGAAAGAGTACAATTTCATGGACATGTGATTGATAGAGATGGAATTTCAGTGGATCCCTCCAAAGTTGAAGCTGTGATTAACTGGGATTAGCTGAAGACGTTGTAGGAAGTAAGAAGTTTTCTTGGATTAGCGGGTTATTACAGAAGATTTATTCAGGATTTTTCCAATATCGCAACTCCGCTGACAAATTTGACTAGGAAATTAGTGAAATTCGTTTGGACGGAGAAGTGTGAGGAAAGCTTTTAAGAATTAAAGAAGAGGTTGAGTACATCACATGTGTTATCTCTTCTAGATGACACAAGAAACTTTGTGGTTTATAGTGATGCATCGCATAAAGGACTTGGATGTGTTCTTATGCAGAATGGCAGAGTCATTGCGTATGCGTCGCAACAACTGAAAGATTATGAGAAGGGTTATCCGACCCATGACTTGGAGTTAGCTGCAGTAGTTTTTGCTTTAAAAATTTGGAGGCACTATCTCTATGGGGAGAAGTGTGAAATATATACAGATCATAAGAGTCTGAAATATATTTTTACACAAAAAGACTTGAACATGCGTGAAAGAAGGTGGTTGGAGTTAATTAAGGACTACGATTGTGAGATTCTATACCATCCGGATAAGGCAAATTTGGTGGCCGATGCCCTAAGTAGAAAAGGTCGGGATAAATTGATGATGTTGACTTCTCAAGAGGAGCTAATTTTATCAATGGAGAAGCTAGAATTGGAAGTGAAGTATCCTATGGAGATTAACGAGAAGCTGTTCCAGATGCAAGCTGGTACAACCTTACTGGATAAAGATATGGAACCTCAACTTCAGGACGAAGAATGTGAGAAAGTGAAGAAGATATCTGAAGGGACTGAACCTAGATTCAAAATAGACAGTGAGGGACTACTAAGATTTGAGAGCAGAATTTGGGTACCGCCAATACCAGAGATTAAGGAAGAAACTTTGAGCGAGGCTCACAACTCAAGATATTCTATTCACCCTGGTAGCACCAAGATGTACCAAGATCTTCGACAACACTTTTGGTGGTCAAATTTAAAACGAGAGGTTGCAGAATGTGTTGCCAAATGCCTGACATGTCAGAAAGTAAAAGTAGAACATCAGAGACCGAGTGGATTGCTACAACTTTTAGAGATTCCAAAATGGAAATGGGAACATATTACGATGGATTTCGTGGTTGGCCTACCGACGACTTAGAAAGGCTATGATGCAGTATGGGTTATTATTGACCGATTGACGAAATTCGCACACTTCCTTCCGATCAAAATCAGATTCAACCTAGATCAGTTCGGAAGGTTATATATGAAAGAGATTGTTTAAAGGCACAAGGTTCCGGTGTCAATTGTTTCTGATAGAGATCAGCGTTTTACGTCGAACTTCTGGAAATGTCTATAGGAATGCATGGGTACACAATTGCGAATGAGCACAGTATATCACCCTCAGACAGATGGACAGAGTGAAAAAACAATTCAGACATTTGAAGATATGTTAAGAGCTTGTATAATGGATTTTAAAGGAAATTGGGATAATCATTTACCGCTTGTAGAGTTCGGTTATAACAAAAGTTACCACACTAGTATTGGAATGCCACCTTATGAAGCCTTATACGGTACAAAGTTCAGAACTCCACTATATTGGGATGAAGTTGGCGAAAGACAATTACTAGGACCAGAATTGGTACGAAAAATAGCAGAGATAGTTAAAGTGATTCGAGCGAGATTGATAGCAGCCCAAGACAGACAGAAGAAATACGCCGATCCACACCGTAAGAATGTTGAGTTTGAACCAGGTAGTTATATGTTCTTAAAGGTCTCTCCTTGGAAGGAAAAAGATCAGATTCGGAAAGAAAGGGAAATTGAGCCCAAGATTCATTGGACCCTTTGAGGTTTTGAGAAGGGTCGGAGAAGTTGCTTATGTAGTAGCCTTACCTCCATCTCTAGAGAATGTCCAAAATGTTTTCCATGTCTCAGTTCTACGACCCTACAAACCCGATTACAAGCACGTGATTGAATATGAACCCTTACATTTTGACAAAGACTTATCTTACGAAGAAATTCTTGTTCAAATTGTCGACCGAAAAGAAGAAGTTCTGAGAAATAAAGTACTACCTTCTGTTAAGGTAATTTGGAGAAACCACAACGCTGAAGAAGCTATGTAGGAACTCGGAGAGAATATGATGAAAAATTATCCTCATTTATTTACTTAGATTGTTATATGCGATTCTGGGGACAGAATCATTGTAAGGGGGGAGAATGTAATGGGACGAATTGTTGAATTGTGATTCTGGGGACAGAATCCTTTTAAGAGGGGAAAGATGTGACAACTGAGACTTTGTGATTTAATTTTAAATATTTATTGGATTGAATAAATATATTTTGATGAATTAATTATTAGATTAAATGATTAATTGATGAAGTTGTGGTAGATTAATTTAATTATATGTGTTATATTTATTAAATTAATGTGAAGAATTTTTATTATTCGAAGTATGTGATTATGTGAGCTTATTGTATTAAAAGAAATATTTAATAAGCCTGATAGTATTTTAATTAATTTAATTATTAATTAGAGATTTAATAATTGATATTATTATTAAATGAGAAAATTTAATTATGTGACTATGTGCATTATTCAGAAATCATTATATTTTATTTAAAGTAAATTAAATAAGATATTGATTTATTTTATAAAGGAGTGTAACAGTATTTAAACTATATGATAATATTTTTTTAAATTAAATGGTTTTGAAATCCTATTATGCTAGCCAAACAAGGCCCTAAGGGAGGTTAATAGCAGTTACCCATGACTAGGTAACTGACCATCATCACGTCAGTTTTTTTTATACGCCTCAGGCGTATTATGTTATTTTCACGTATGCTAAGTTGAGAGCTCAGAGAGAATTCAAAGAGAGTTTTAGAAATTTTGAGAGAGATTTGTGAGTACTGTGATTGAAGTAGAGAGAAATTTGTCATCCTTATTCATCTATGCTTTGGGTAATTCTCTCCAACCCAAATTTTTATTTTACGTCTTTTAAGTTTTCATGAATATGGCCTAAGTTTTCTGTAAAGTTTCTGTAGTTGGAAAGGGTAACAATTATGTGATTATGTGTTAATATATAACATCATAGTATGTTTTATATATATTATATGGGTTTTTATATCTTCAATTTCATGAAATTATATAGTAAAAGATTTCAGAGTATATTATATGGCCATATGGCCTTATACGTGATTTTTATATGTCAAATATAATTTATTTTTCAAAATTCACACATTGATATGATTATGCATGTTAAAATGAACAAAATGAAACTTGAATGGTTGGATTTGGCTTTATAACGAATCCGTAGCATTAAAATCCATGTTTTTGTTCAAGAACATCAAGAACAGTCCAATTTGCATGCTTTAATTCTGTGATTATGTGTTTTAATGGGTGAAAATCACTCCATAGATGTTAAGTATTGATTATTTATGAATTCTAGCATGTGGGTATGTCTAAATTCGTGTAAAAATAAGTTGATTGGAAAATTTTAGTCGTGTTTGGCAATTTTCGCGAATTGAAGAAACTGGAACTGGAGCGCCAACTCCAAGAGCCATAGCGCCAAGTGTCCGGGCGCAGCGCCAAGAGCCAGTACAAAAGTGCCTCTTGAGAACTAAGGATATTTTGTTATATATTATCTTAAACATAATATTCTTTATTAGGCTAGTTGAGCTCACCCTTTTCCTTTTTGTTCCATTTTTCTTCTCAGGAAGTGAGAATATAGAAGAAACCAGTCGGGGTATAGAGTGATGGTCCTAGATAGTTTTTTTAGCAGTCCTCACTATTTTTATAAAATAATGTTTCAATAATTGTAATGAGGAGTTTATTTGAGTGTGAATATTGTCTAGAGGACAATATTTGTATTTAAATTTACAGTATTTGTGTTGTCGTATTTTTCACGACAATTGTAATAAGGAAGTTGTAGTTGTTTCTGTACCATGTATTTGGCGACTCAGAATGGGTGGTGTATACCTATTTTGGGGATGTCACAAGTCTCCTTTGCTATAGCTATGCTGCGGCGTCAATTAGAAGTGTGTCATGCCTCAGCCTCTAACTGCGGTGCGAGCCTTTGTGCCTTGAGCCACGCTGCGGCATGGACTCTGTGCCTCAGAAAATTTGATAGATCTTTGACTTTGTAAGATTCTCAGGCTCGTAACTTCATAAGGTAATCATATGACACGTCCATATATGTTCATCATAAGTTCATAGCTTATTTCGGTTTAACTTACTTATTTGTGACTTATTCGGCTTAAGTCCATTACTAATTCACTTCTTATGATTGCTTAGCATACATGATCATCACTTCAATATCAAGCTATTATGGTAGAGATAGAAGATTAATGGCATGAGATCATTTACCTTTGATGACTAGCTTTCATCTTCTTCGAAATCTAACAATGGAAGTTTGATTTAAAAGTGCTTATTCTCTCTAACACTTAAGTTGTTTTGTATTGGATGAAAAATGAACAAACAATAATGAAATCCAAGTTGGGTATTTATAGGATTTCCAATGTGAGGGCATAAGGGACATTAGGTCATCCCACCTCCTTAACAAACCTCCTTACTATTCCATACTTAACAACTAAGTAAACTTGATAACCACTCATATTACTTGACCACCACCAAACATATCCTTTGCTTGGTCATTACTTAAAGTTCTTGGTCACCAAGTTTACCCATATCAACATGGGTTGCTCCATGGATCATGCTTTACCCATTGGATCATTAATTGGGCTTAGGTCCACTTAGATTAGCTTATCCCTTTGGGCTTGTATTAATTTACTTTGGGCTTTTGATTAACAAACACTTAGGCTTGCACATCCAATTCTTATTGGACTTGTACATTCTACATAATTCACAAGTTTATTTACAAATGGCTTAAAGCCTTATTACAAATTCTCTACCTATAATTCTTGTATTCTAACTCGTATACTAAATCATAATATATGAAATACCATCATTCCCATATACTCGTATAATACTTCATATCATACTCGTATACACTACCTCGTACAATACATACGTATCATACGATCATTACATTAGATTCTTAATACTTGAATTTCCTAACGTTCTCGAACTAAGTTCGCATGCAAAATATTATGTTTTCCATACATGAATTATTATTACATAATCCACCTCACATTGATATTATAACGTTACGTATTTCTTGGAAATTCAAAAATAATTTCTGAGCGAAAATCGATGAAAAGTGTTTTTCAGAAAATTTCTCGAAAAACTTTTATTTTTGTCTTGGAAATCCAAACACTTTAATTCCAGAATATAGTTAAAATACTACAACATTCCAATGTTTCTAGCTTATAGAACGACATTCTTCTTACTAACACATAATAATAACAAATAATATAATTTTATTCATTATTTTATTAAAGAAAATTATTTTACAAAGGATCCGAATTTTTCGGTCATTACATTCTTCCCCCCTTATAAAGATTTTGTCCCCAGAATCTCATCTCTCATTACGCAAACAACTGAGGGTAATCTTTCCTTATCTTTTCTTCCAATTCCCATGTTGCTTCTTCTGCATCGTGGTTCTTCCATAACACCTTCACGGAATGTATAACTTTGTTCAGTAGAACTTGTTCTTTTCTATCGACAATTTAAATTGGTGTCTATTAATACGATAAGTCTTTCTCAACATGAATAGGCTCATAATCTATTACGTGCTTATAATCCGGCTTATAAGGACGCAATACCGATACATGAAACATGTTATGTAATTGTTCTTGGTCTGGAGGTAACGCTACCATATAAACTACCTCACCTACTCGTTTTAACACTTCAAAAGGTCCTATAAACCTTGGACTTAACTTTCCTTTCTTTCCAAAGCGTATCTTTCCTTTCCAGGGAGATACCTTTAGAAATACGTAGGAGCCTACTTCAAATTCTCTATTTTCTCGATGCAAGTCCGCATACTTCTTTTGTCTATTTTGAGCTGCTATGAGACGTATTCGTATTAACTTCACCATATTCGCGGTTTTCTGCACCAATTCTATCCCTAGCATTTGGCGTTCTCCCACTTCATCCCAATACAATGGTGTTCTGCACTTCCTTCCATACAAAGCTTCGTAAGGCGGCATACCTATGCTTTCATGATAACTATTTTTATATGCTAATTCTACTAACGGTAGATGATCATCCCAACTACCCTTGAAATCCATGACGCGAGATCTCAACATATTTTCTAATGTCTGAATTTTTCTCTCGCTTTGTCCATCAGTTTGTGGATGATACACAGTACTCAGCTTTAACTGCGTTCCCAACTGCTCTTGTAGACTCCTCCAAAAGTTCGATGTAAATCGTTGATCATGATCTGATCTGACACAATCAAAACTGGTAATCCATGTCTGGAAATTATTTCCTTAACAAAAGTTTAGCTAACTGGTCTAAGTTATATTTAATCTTAATTGGCAAAAACTGAGTCGACTTCGTCAACCGGTCCACTATCACCCAAATCGCATCATACCCTTTCGTTGTAGTTGGAAGTCCCATTATAAAATCCATCGTGATATTCTCCCACTTCAACTTCAGAATTTCCAATGACTGTAACAAGCCACTTGGTCGTTGATGTTCGGCCTTAACTTTTTAGAAATTAAAGCACCTACTCACATACTCGGCTATTTCTCTCTTCATGTTCGACCACCAAAAAATTTGTCGAAGGTCTTACTACATCTTAGTAATACCAGGATGAATTGAAAACCTCGAACTATGAGCCTCTTATAATACCTTCTCCTTTAATTCCATCTCATTCGGAACCCAAATTCTTTCTTCAAATCTTCATAATCCCTCATTATCAAGATTGTACTTAGTATCTTTTTCATTGGTTAGCCGTTTCTTTACCCGGTCACACTCAACAGTTTTGAGTTTCCCCCCTTTGACTCGTTCTACGATAGTAGGTTGAATCTATGTCGCAATAAATATTTGTTCCAATTCTCTTGGCAACTTCACTTCTATTTAAATCTTAGCCATCTCTGTTATTAACTCAGTTTGAGCTGTTAACATAGATAACTTCTCCCGACCCTTTCTACTTAAGGCATCAGCAACTACATTGGCTTTTCCCGGGTGATACATGATTTCACAGTCGTAATTCTTTATCAACTCCAGCCATCTCATTTGTCTCATATTCAACTCCTTATGTGTGAAGATATATTTTAGACTTTTATGGTCCGTGTATATCTCACATTTTTCTCCGCAAAGATAATGTCTCCATATCTTCAAGGCAAAAACTACTGCAGCCAATTCCAGATCATGAGTAGGGTAAACTCTGTCATAATCCTTCAACTGTCTTGATGCATACGCAATGACCTTGCCATGCTGTATGAGCACGCAACCCAGTCCTCTATGCGAAGCATCGCTATAAACTACGAAATTTCCTGTGTCATCGGGTAATGACAAAACATGTGCTTCACTCAACCTTTTCTTTAGTTCTTGAAATTTGTCTTCACATTTATCAGTCCACACGTATTTTACCGTTTTCCTTGTTAAGTTAGTCAACGGAGTAGCTATCTTCAAAAAATCCTGGATGAATCTCCGATAGTATCCCGCTAACCCTAAGAAACTTTGCACCTCAGTTGGTGTTTTCGGTTCTTCCCAATTCATCACAACTTCCACCTTCGCTGGATCTACTGAAATCCCCTCATGGTCAATGACATGACCTAAAAATTGTACCTTTTCTTACCAAAATTCACACTTAGTGAACTTCGCATACAACTTCTCCTTCCTTAGTGTCTCCAACAGTAATCTTAGGTGTTCAGCATGATCTTCTAGCGTCTTAGAATAGACTAGAATATCATCGATAAACACCATGACGAACTTGTCCAAATATTATTTGAACACTCAGTTCATCATATCCATAAATGCAGCTGGTGCATTAGTCAATCCAAATTACATTACCAAAAACACGTAATGACCATAACGAGTCCTGATTGCTGTCTTTGGTACATCCTCCTTCCTAGCCTTTAACTGGTGATACACCATTCTTAAATCTATTTTAGAAAAATACTTAGCCCCTTTCAACTGATCAAAGTGATCTGACAATCCTGGGAAATGGGTATTTATTCTTTATCGTAAACTTGTTCAACTCTCTATAGTCGATACAAAGTGTCAACGATCCATCCTTATTCTTGACAAATAGTACCGGTGCTCCCCATGTTGAAACACTCAATTGTATGTACTTTCTGTCCAACAGTTCTTGTAACTGTACCATTAACTCCTTCATTTCCACTGGCGCCATATGATACGGTGCCCTGGAAACTAGTGCCGTTCCTGGCACAATGTCTATTAAAAACTTGATCTCCCTATCCGGTGGAAGACCCGGCAATTCACTCGGGAATACATCCGCAAATTCTTTAACTATAGGTATTTGTTCCATGGTTGCTACTACTCTTTGGGTATCAACAACATGACACATGTAACCTACACATCTCTTCCTCAATAATTTCCTATTTGTGTTATGGTTAGACAACACGATCGTCCCGGAGATCTATTACCGTAAAATATTATATTAGGTTGTCTTAACGTTTTAATATTTACACTTTTCTTATGACAATCTATAATTGACCCATGGTTAACTAACCAATCCATTCCAAGAATTACATCAAATTCCCCTAACTTTATCGGTATCAAATCTAGCGATAATTTACAACCCTGTATATCTACGCAACAACTCCTATGAACATCTTCAACAAGAATTATTTCTTCGTTTGCTACCTTGATATTTAAAGGTATGGGTAACTTTTGGGGAAGTAATCCTAATCTTCTGGAAAAATCACATGCTATAAACGAACAAGTAGCACCCGAATTAAACAGCACATAAGCATTTAGGTCGTTGATCGGAATAATACCTGCGACTACGTCCCCTGATGCAACCGTATCTTTGATTGTCATGTTAAAGGTATGGCCCATCGGCCTACCTGGCTGCGTTGGACCACTAATAGCTAACTTACCGCTATTAGTGCCCCGATTCCCGTCCGTTCCTTTCTTCAGGCAGTTCTTTGCCATGTGGTCAGTTGACCCACACAAAAAGCATCTGTGTTTCTTTTTCAGACTTGGACAGTTAGGTAAAATGTGCCCCTCCTGTCCACAGTCGTAGCATACAGCCTTCCCCTTGAGACAGACTCCTAAGTGAGTCTTTCCACAGGCTTTGCAGGCCTCCATCCTCCTCTTCGGGTCTCCTTGCTTCACTCCAGTATTCCTAGAGTTAACCATCTTCCGTTTATACTCTTTGCCACTCCCACTGGCTCCCTCGACCTTCACTCCCCCATCCACTTTCTCTTTATTCTTTTTGTCTTTGTGGTAATGGCTCAACGCCTCGCTACCACCTTCGGCGATTATCGCCTTCTCTAAAATGGTCCCAAATGAAGTACTTTAGAACATAGAAATACGGTTATAGAGCCAGGGTTTCAAGCTCTGCTCGAACCGCCGCGCCTTTCTAACTTCGATGTTCACTTGGTGTGGAGAAAACCTCGCCAGTTCATTAAACTTGGTGACATATTGGGAAACCGTCATGTCCCCTTGTTTCAAATCTAAAAACCTCATCTCCATTCTCCCCTGCATACTCGTGGGAAAGTAGTTCTCGAAGAATATCTCCTTGAACCTCACCCACGTTAGATTCTCGATCCCAGCCCTAGCCAGATTGGCCTCCCACCAAAAGTTGACCTCTCCCTTCATCATGTAGGTTGCAAAGACAACCTTCTGGCCCTCGTCGACATTTGCTATCACAAATGCCTTATTGATTTCTTTCACCCACGTTTGGGCTTCGATAGGGTCCGTAGTTCCTTTGAACTCCGGTGGACCCACACTTTTAAAATCCATGAAGGTAGTAGCTCGAGCTACTCCTGAATTTACAGGGATATTAGCCCCAGTTCTGTTAAACACAGCTGTTAAAAGATTAACAAACTCCATCATGGGGTTAACTGGACCTCCCTCTTGTTGATTTATATTAGCGCCTTTGTTTCATTGTAATCTTCTTGGCAGCATTTTGCTGATACAATAAACAACACATCGCGTTATTATTGCTTTCTTATTAGTTAGTTATTATTAAAGATTAAACAATAAATTCAACATTCATTACTCAATATTTTTCAAAAAAAGATTATATTGATTTCTACATTATTTTATAATACTACATCAATTACATTACACAGCCTAAGCTGAATACATTACTTTCTCGCAATTGATTTCTAAAAATTGGGATTTACAAAAGACTACACTTTGCTATACAAACTAGGGTTTTACGTCACTACTAGATACAAAATATTTACATAACTAAACTACTCTAGCTACTACTAGATTACATCTGCCTTAAGGCATTATCAAAATCTGCCTTGGCAAGAACGGTAATAATATCACGGCTGGTAGTATGCCGCGTCTGCCCTGCCTCAATGAGATAACCAGCTACCTGCTACTGAAAGTCCGTATGAGAACTCCTATGAATATAGGAAATTCTCCCTATCTTCTGCTTTTTGGTCTTTAGCTCCCCCTGAGCTCAAAGACCTCCTATTTCAGCTCATGGACCTTGTCCTTAGCCAAAACTCTCTCATCGTACTCCTGCTCCCACATGGACTCCACGTTCGTCTTATCCTTTATAATAGCCTGGAGCTCTGCTTTTAGCTACTTAACCTCCTGACAGTAGTGGATGTTTCTATCCAACATTGACATAAAAAGTGACATCATTGACTCCCCTAGAGATATTTCTGCTGCTACTGCTACTGGTTTGAAGGACACTACCTCAACCTCATATTCAATCATGCCATCAAACACAGACATGAGATCAGGGTCCTCTGAGTCTCCGTACTCAACTACTACAACTTCGGGCTCTACCGCTATGGGGTTTGGTATAATCTCTATCTGATTAACCAATTCTCACTAACTGCCTGTACATCTAATTGCATTCCATTTACACCTGACATCTACACAAAATAATTAAGTTGATTAGTACATGTCAGTACAATAATAAAAAACACAGAACATATTCATAATGCATTTTTATAAAGTTATTTTCTTCTTTTACTTCTTTAACTTCTCTTAAGGTTATGACTTAAAGTTTATACTTCCCCCCTTAAGTTTTATAACCTAATGCTTTGATACCAACCTGTGACACCCCCAAATTCGGGTATCTTCCAACCTGACAGATGGTGCTACACGGTACTACCATTCACACATACATTCAATTGAAAAGCCTCAAAAGAACGAATATGTCTTCTATATATTCAGAATAATATTAACATTCCCCAAGTTCTTTATAACCATTACATTTGTTCTTGTCATATTATCAAATATAATACAACATTAAACCTATATTATTACATAAGTACTCTACAGGTTTGCCTTCGCCTTGCCCTTATCCTTGTCGGATCCTTCGATCCGTTCGATCTTAGTTGTGTTCATATGGTTCAAGCAAGAGTGAGCATGACTAGCTCAGCAAGTATGACAATTCTTATAAACAACATGCTTGAAACATAGGAATCATATATCTTCAATAACTGAACAATAGTTATGAAGTACTATCGATAATTCAAAATAGCACTTCTGTTTTCTTTTAAACGTTTTACAATAACAATATTTAGTAAAACATCAATTCTGGTCCAAGACCTTGAGCATTTCATACTTTATTTGAAAAGAACATCCCGGCACTAAGTCCGTAAGTCTGACATTTCTTACAAGCACGTCTAGGTGATCAGCCTATAGTACTCTATGTTGATCAACACTACATTCTTTAAATATATGTACGTTTAAGTTGTGGCAACCTCATGTGCCTGTCGTTTCACGATAAAACATTTTAGCATACTCAGTCTTCATTTGAAAACCACACCAATATAACTTGGTATAACATTGACCATACATTGATAGATTGTAAGAAATCCAACATATCATAAGTCTAGCCGAAAGAATTGGCTTTGACTTCATCATACAACAATTCATGCGTAAGAATACATGAACCACAAAGCTCGTCCAGATTGAACTAAAACAAGGGTTAGAATACTTTCCTTCAGCGTCTGCTACAATTATAGCACGTGCACTTTAAATCCTTAAGTCTCTACAATAGATAATCACATCACATAACACATTAGGTTATGAATGAACATACATAATTCCTAACGAATCTTACCCTTCTTCTCAATCTAAACATGATTTAGATTTGTTATTTATTGGTTCCAGCTTTCTGTTACGTCGTTCTTACGTTCACATTCAATTGACTTACTTCAACCATAAGTGATCACACTTAAAGTTTAAACATGTCTTAACAATGTTTCATTAAGTTCCTTAGTTCATTATAAATAAATTACCATTCAGGCTATACTTATAAACTTTCTTTATTGTCTAAACCCTAAGGCTGGTGCTGCGGCGTCGGTCATTGCTCCTCTGTGTCACGTCGCGGCGTGAGTTAGCAGTTTGTATGGTCCGGACTTGGTGCTGCGGCGCGAGTCTCCTTTGTTATGGCCGCGTTGCGGCCTCAATTAGCAGTGTGTCATGCCTCGGCCTTGTGCTGCGGCGTGGGCCTTTGTGCCTTGAGTCGCGCAGCGGCGCGGACTCTGTGCCTTAAAAAAATTTGACAGATCTTTGACTTTGTTAGATTCCCGGGCTCGTAACTTCTTTGTTATAAGTCCGAATTGGCTCGTTCAAGAGCCTACGGTTCACAAATTACATACTCTACGTGTTCAATGAAGAATTTTATCTATTAAACTTCGTTTACTCAAAATTCACCTATTGCTTCAATTTTAACGAAAATGATAAATGCTCATGAACGTTCAACGCTCGTTTCTTCGTTATAAGTCTGAATTTGGTCATTTTTGAGTCCGCAACTCTATAATGCCAAATATGACTTGTCTCCATCGAAAACTAACTTTTCCGAGTTCAAACACAAAATATGACTTCCATTCCGAGAATTTCACAAATTCGACGATTATCGTCCAATCGTGTGAATTCAGACAAAAACTTCGTTACTTAGGTTTTGACCATCGTTCTATATGAATTCAATTCGTCCTATAAACATTTCAACTTATATGTTATAACAACTTATTTTCAAGTTATGTTTTGTCTTATTCTTCATAAGTTCATGACTTAATAAATTATAATTTAATAGTTTTCCTTCATTATGACTTATTATTGGTTTAAGTCCTTTAAGAAACATTCTTACATCTTATCAATCATACTAACTTCTTAAGGTAATCATATGATATGTCCATATATGTTCATCATAAGTTCATAGCTTATTTAGGTTTAACTTATTTATTCATGACTTATTTGGCTTAAGTCCATTACTTATTCACTTTGTATGATTGCTTAGCATACATGATCATCACTTCACTATCAAGCTATTATGGTAAAGATAGAAGATTAATGGCATAAGATCATTTACCTTTGATGACTAGCTTTCTTCTTCTTGGAAATCAAACAATGGAAGTTTTGACTTAAAAGTGCTTATTCTCTCTAACACTTACGTTGTTTTGTATTGGATGAAAAATGAACAAACAATAATGAAATCCAAGTTGGGTATTTATAGGACTTCCAATGTGAGGGCATAAGGGACATTAGGTCATCCCACCTCTTTAACAAACCTCCTTACTATTCCACACTTAACAACTAACTAAACTTGGTAACCACTCATATTACTTGACCACCATCAAACATATTCTTTGCTTGGTCATTACTTAAAGTTCTTGGTCACCAAGTTTACCCATATCAACATGGGTTGCTCCATGGATCATGCTTTACCCATTGGATCATTAATTAGGCTTAGGTCCACTTAGATTAGCTTATCCCTTTGGGCTTGTATTAATTTACTTTGGGCTTTTGATTAACAAACACTTGGGCTTGCACATCCAATTCTTATTGGACTTGTACATCCTACATAATTCGCAAGTTCATTTACAAATGGCTTAAAGCCTTATTACAAATTCTCTACCTATAATTCTAGTATTCTAACTCGTATACTAAATCATAATATACAAAATACCATCATTCCCAAATACTCGTATAATACTTCGTATTATACTCGTATACACTACCTCGTACAATACATACATAACATATGATCATTACATTAGATTCTTAATACTTGATTTTCCTAACGTTCTCGAACTAAGTCCGCATGCAAAATATTACATTTTCCATATGTGAATTATTATTACATAATCCATCTCACCTTGATATTATAACATTACGTATTTCTCGGAAATTCAAAAATAATTCCCGGGCAAAAATCGATGAATAGTGTTTTTCAGAAATTTTCTCAAAAAAATTTTATTTCGTCTTGGAAATTCAAACACTTTAATTTCTTCACGTAATTAAAATACTAAGAGGTTCTGACGTTTCTAGGTTATAAAACAACATTCTTTTTACTAAAACATAATAATAACAAATAATATAAGTTTATTTATTATTTTATTAAATAAAATTATTTTATAAAGGATCCAAATTTCTCGGGTCGTTACAACCCATAACTACAACATTATATCAAAGCAACACCTTATTATTCAAAAATAATATTTAGAGAAATTAAATCTTTATTCATTAAAAGTTAGGGTCTTACATGATCACCTTCATTACCATTTGGTTCTGTTATAGTTATTCATGTTTATTGTAGGCCATTCATCATTATTGTCTCGATCATTCGGTTATGAAAATTGATTCATGTTCTTTCACAATTATTATATTGTTGAAAGTTTGTCAGCTTTTATTCTTTTAAATCATGATATATCTTTCTTTGAATTTAAACTTGCTGGGCAAACTTGTTGCTCACCCTTGTTATATCATGATAAACATTTCAGATTAAGACAAAATGTCGGATGCAGGCAAAGTCAAGGAAAATTCCAGTATTGGATTATTGTGCAGCTAAAACTTGTAACAGTATTGTATGATAATGACATTGTATGTCGATTAGGATTTTAAATTGAGGTATTAAGTTAAGGTTATCGACCTTGGGGATTATGCGTAAAGGTATTTGTATAAACAATTTATGTTTATATCTTCTGCAATAGTTATAGAATTGGTGTACCAGGTTTGTGGTGATTAGTACCCGGATTTGGGGACGCTACAATTTTAGTAATCCTCACTATTTTAAAAATAGTGTGACAATAATTTTAATGAGGATTTTATTTGAGTTTGTATATTGTCTATGAGATAATATTTGTATTAAAACTCACAGCGTATATTTTGTCATATTTTAAACGATAATTAATAGTTGTATAAATGAAATTTGTATTTGAATTCTGTACCATGTATTTGGCGACTCAGAGTGGGTTGTGTAGACCTATTTTTGGGGCGTCACAGTTATTATGGACCGAAACATTTTTAAAAGAATTCAAAGGTTTCAACATTTTCTAATAAATAAGATTTTAATACTGAGTAGTCACTATCCTGCTAGAATTAACAGTATTTCATTGATAATCCAATAAAAACAAGTACAATAAGTTAGCATGCTTGCTTTTTATGTAAACTACACATATATAACTATACATACATATGCATATATATATATATATATATATATATATCCACATACATATGTATATGTATACTTAAGTTATAAATATATACATACACCCATAAAATTATATGACCCATGTGTATTGGGTTAATCCAATATAATGCCCCTTGGGCTACTAACATAATGTAATCAAATCTTGGATCAAATACTGTAGCATCCCCGAATCCGGGCCCCAAATCACCGCGGATCCGGTATACTTTTTCTATAACTATTTGCGGAAGATATAAACATAAATTGTTTATACATTACATTACACACTATTTTCCCCAAAATCGAATAACCTTAACTTATACACAAATCATAAACTATTTATCACACAACAATATTTATCAAAGTATACTATTATAAACTAGCCGCACATTTTATCCCAAGACGGACTTGGCATTATCTTTTCTTGTATTCGAACGAATTCGCCTTATCTGCAATATTTTATCATGATATAGCAAGGGTGAGCATGAAAGTTGCCCAGCAAGTTTAAATACAATAATATAACGATATATCATGATTGAAGAGTATGAATAATAAGCTGGCTATAATTCATTAATATAATTGAGAACTAGCGCGAATAAACTTTTTACTGAACAAGTTTTAAATATGAACAAACATTTCTGAACCAACTGGTAATGAAGGTGATCAGCCTTTCATACCTGACTTATACATGCAAGATGTACAGAGTACAATTTTTGTGGCAATCAGCAATTATTAACCATAAGCTTGAATAAAACACTCTTATTAGAGTTTAGTAAAAAGAAACTTGCCTGAACCGTTGATTACTGCTACGCAATTTATATCGATTTACCCCGAAGACCTAATATTAGTAATATAGATCTCCAATAATTAGAATAATATCATCACAGTATAATACTGTTATATTTATACACATAGAATAACATAAACACATAACGCATAATCCTATCAGTCTATACAACACATAAGACATGGTATCAAATCAAACTATTTAAGTCTGAGTTAAAACCGACAAAATTTTATCATCCCGACGGTCTAGTCGGACGAATATCGAGATTAAGTTCAATTAAACTCCATCTAAACACTTAACAGTTAACAATTAACTCAGATAATTTTCTAAGCAGTCAAAACAATTTTCATTGACTTGTAAAATTTTTTAGATAATTAATATCATTTATCGCATATTTTTAATCATTAATAATGTATTTAAATGAATTAAATACCAATTAATTTCTTAATCATTAATATTCATTTAATATAAAATATTAATGAAAATCATAACATAATATTATAATATAATTATAATATATCAAAGTATTTTTAATACATTAAAATCATAAATATATTATTTTTTAAACACTTAAATCCATTATCCGATAATTAATATTAATATTAAAATATTAATATTTTCATGACTAAATATCAAAAGTTATAATTTATAACTTCAAATATTTTTAGATCACTTAAATCATTTTTATATAATTTATAAAGCATTAATTCCATTTTTCCTTAATTTATTTAATATAGTTATTAAATAAACTAATTATCATTAATATTGATTAATTAATGAATTTCATCACAAAATATTAAAAGTCATCAAAAATAACTTAAAATATTTTCTTATACCATAATATTATTTTTCATGATTTTTCATGAATTAAAATTATTTTTAAATAATTTATTTAATATAATAATTAAATAAATAAATACCATTTATATTCCAAAAATATTAAATATTTTTGAAATATACCCAAAATAATAAAAAACTATTTTTCAGAATTTAAAATTATTCAGAATTTATTTAGTATTTTTAATAATTAAAAACCATTTATTTCTATTTATTAAATAATTTCCAGAAAATAGAAAATAAAACTGTCACTAAATGGACCTATAGTGACAGAACCGTCGCTATAGGTGTTCTTGGTGTTCTTGGCCAATTCCCAGAAACTCATAACCGATTTACAGGGTACCTACTTTGACTGCAATTAGATCTAGGTTTCGGTTGCTTTTAGAGCTTGTATAAGTATTATAGTTGTAGTACGTATGTAGCACTACAACCACAAACAAAAATCATAGCTAAAACATATCACAACAGAATGATCAAGGCTTCCAAAAAGTCTGACAATACTGTTCTTCATTTCTGGTTTTTCCAGAAAATGAAGAACAGTTGATGGTGCTAGGTTGAGCTCCTTATATCTTAGAATCTAGATTTTCTAATTATGTTATAAAGGTTCGATCATGTAGAGGACATGTCAAGGTCCATTTTTATACAATAAGATCATCTAAACAATAAAACAAACGTCAGATTAAGCACAGTCAAACTATATCAGAAGATAAGTTCATCCAGTTTTTTGGGTTTTCCAGAAACCATAAGTCAATGCCGAGTGGCCTGGTTTGACCACCCCTTACTTCGATTCGGTTTGCGATATAAGGAATATTAAAGCATGTATCTATAGTACACATAACGTACTACAACCTGATAACAACAAAATCAACAATAAACATCAAAACTGACAGATCAAGGCATAAGAAAATGTTGTCAGACCCGGTTACATGATTTCTGGGTTACCCAGAAATCAGTCTGTCAAGCTCGGTCAACGGACTTTGACCTTTAATAACGTACGATCTAGACCTGTTATGGATGTGATTCCAACTCAAGATGAAAGACCACATGACATACTAGCAATACAAACAGTTAAAACACAAAAAAAACTAACAGACACCGATCTATGGTGTCTGACATTTAACTGTCAGTCAAGAATTTTCCAGATTTCCAAATTTAAGAAATCTTCGATTTCGAGCATCAAAATGATATGGATCAAGGCTTTGACAACCCAGATAATCAAATGACACCCTCTAACACATATCAAAACAACAAATTTAACACCAGATCATGAAATTTCTAGAATTAGGGTTCTTATACCTTTAAGCTATGATTCAATGAATCTGATCCTTGGATTCTGTTCTTGGTGATATAGAAGTTGATTAGGGGACTGATCTACTAGCCAAATTCGGAGGTTGAGAGAGAAGTAAGAGTTGGTGAGAGCAAGTTGGCAAATAAGCAAAAATGTGAACATTTTCTCTCTCCCAATCTTTATATATTGTGATATAAAGTTGTTAGATCTAATGTGCTGTCAATAAGAGGCTGTTTTGCTGAGATTTTTTAAGTCATGCAAGTCAAAATAGTTGGTAAGCAACTAAAGTAAAACCAATTGTACAAGTTAGCTTAATTAAAGAAATGAAAAAGGGCATTTTAGTCTTTTCTTTTTATTTCTAGATTTCTTGTTTGTTACAAACCATTAGGGTTTAGGATTTGTTAGGGTTTAGGTTTTAACCCTTAACTTCCAAATTGAATTTCTACAATTTCCAATTTAGATTTTAAAAAATTGAAAATTAATATTTCTAACTTATAATTAGAATTTACTAATTATATTACAAATTCTTAATCATACTTTAAATCTTACTAATTAGGATTAGTATTTCCTAATTAAAATCGCTAATTAAGCAATTAGGGTTAAAAACGCATATTAGAGTTTATAACCCAAAAATTAGGGTTTCTAATAGAAAAATTAGTTTTCTAAATTAGAAATTAGATTTTCGTAATTAGATTAGGGTTTTCTAATTACTTAACAATTAGGATTTATAATTCCTAATTTAATATTGCTAATTTGGCAATTAAATCCACCGTTGTACAATTAGGGTTCAAAATTTTGAAATTAGGGTTTACAAATTTGAAATTAGGGTTTGCTAATTAATTAAGCTTTGCCCTAATTAGTAGTATAATTAATACCACATAAGTATTATAATTATCCTTTCTATTCCAGATTAGGGCTTCAATTTATCAGAATCTGAAACTAGGGTTTTCAGATCTGGTATTATGGTTTTCTAATAATCAATTAGGATTTCCAGAAATTTATTAGGGTTTTCACTAATTAATTTATAATTAATGACGTTTAACCTTATACATATCATTGCATTTCCAATCTAGGGTTTTTAATATCCAAATTAGGGTTTTAGATTCCCGGAACTAACATTAGGGTTTCCAGAACCAGTTTCTAGTATTTCTTATTAATTGCTAGGGTTTTCTAACCAAACGTTAAAGTTCTTAATATATAATTAGGGTTTGACACATATATAATTAATCTAGTCAACTCTTGACCCTTAACCAAATTCACCACACATACATAACCATATTCACAGAACTTAATCACATAAATCCTTAATCCTGAATAATTAACCTATATCCTTCATAGAATTTTGAAATCATCAAAATTTCACCCTAATATTATCAAACGCATACACTTATTTTCTGTTTAGGTCTATTATTTGACCTTAAATTAATCATTTAAGATTTTAATAAATTGTCCAAATTCTCGGGTTGTCACATTTCACCCCTCCTTATAAGAATTTCGTCCCCGAAATTCACCTTACACCTTACACCGTGTACCTTACACCATTCACACATGTCATATGCTACTAAATACACCTCTCACAAGAGTAAAAGTTTTCAAATTCTACTAAGAGGTCATATAGACCATGAACACATTTAGTTTTAACGGTAGTGATCATACCACAAAACAATACATTACTTGGTATGTTTACAATCACTAAAAAGGTAAACTATCGTTGCTAGTACTTTAGGTGATCAGCCCATTGTACTCTTACGTCATGCATAACGTATTAATCATTTTTAGAGAATATTTACGCTACTAGATTGGATTATTTATCCAAACATTATTGTTCACCTCAATCATATCATAGGATTCCGTACCAAAGCAATTTGGTTCGGGAAATTTCTTTCAATAAACACTTGGAGTTTTTATAACATTAGTCTAGCTGAATCAAATAGCATAGACTCATATCGATAATTCAATTCAATCGAATTATTTAGGTGTAGCCAAACCACGTTGGCAAATTAAAATTTTTTGAAAACATTTTCTGAGAAAGACGTCATGATGCCGCACTGTATTTAAAGTCCGTTGAGGATTCCGTCATTTGGTGATTTTGTCATGCTACATCATACCATAGTGGAATAGCGACTTTAGGTCTAATTCACAATAAGTAATACTGCATTGATGACTCCATCATTTTTATCATCTCTGCACCAGGTTACATGGTATATAAGTGATAAATAAAAACAATTTTTGATATTTCAAATCATTTGCGTCTAGCCGAAATAAGTAGCATAGAATGTACTTTAAACCGTTTCAAAAATGGTTACGAGTATACATTTTTTTAAAAGGCACATAGTGCGTATTTAGCTTGATGTCAAAATTTCGAATTTTAGCACAGCTAGGAGTTTAGGAAAACCTAAGTCTCCACTAATGATCATTTGCTTAAACATTCTATCTATTCCTATAATCCTTAACACTCCATTCACACACAACTATACCCAATTCATAAAACTACACTTATGAGTTCATAACCTGGCCACAATTATATGAGTTTACGAACTTACCCTAGTCTGACCTTTGGCGTCCGTTCGCTGAGGGGCTCATAAACATTTCATATAACTATGAGTCAAGAATGTCACATAAGTATGAGTTCTAAGAATTCGTACTTAATCATATATTCTCTACCTATGACCTATTTATCTGTATATAATAACTAGCGTGACACAACATTTCAATGATTACCCATGCCACCGGCTAAGTAGTTTTTACACCAAGTACAATTCCCCGACCATACAAGAAATCATACAACTCAGTTGCTAACACGAGTCCTCATTGAAATACCCACCTAATCTTAACCCCCGTTTTCAACACTAATTTTATTTAATCCGTATTCATAATCCATAACTCTTTTATGAGTTTTCATAGTACAATTTCATAGTACAACTAATACACAGCATCTTGCTGTAAACTTTTCAATCATCAGATTGATTCTTTCCGGTTGTCATAACCTTAACAGATCACGGGGTGATCTCATCGTATATATTACGATTCAATTCTATGACTTGATCGTTTTGTTTTACGATCTCCTATTCCAGCACTTTCAGTCTTTTAGACTCGATCTATTCACCATTATTGTTCAACTTTATTATCAGAGTTAGGGAACTCTATATCTTAACAACTTACCGAGATTCGTCTTTGAATCTTACCGACCAAATAACTCTATTTGAGTTAGCACTTATCCTAATCACTGCGGTTATTGGTCTCAGGTATTCCTACCTAAGATTCATAACCAACAGCTTTGATACCAACTGTAGCATCCCCGAATCCGGGACCCAAATCACCACGGATCCGGTATACTTTTTCTATAATTATTTGTGGAAGATATAAACATAAATTGTTTATACATTACATTACACACTATTTTCCCCAAAATCGAATAACCTTAACTTATACACAAATCATAAACTATTTATCACACAACAATATTTATCAAAGTATACTATTAAAAACTAGCCGCACATTTTATCCCAAGCTGGACTTGGCATTATCTTTTCTTGTATCCGAGCGCATTCGTCTTATCTGTAATATTTTATCATGATATAGCAAGGGTGAGCATGAAAGTTGTCCAGCAAGTTTAAATACAATAATATAACGATATATCATGATTGAAGAGTATGAATAATAAGCTGGCTATAATTCATCAATATAATTGAGAACTAGCACGAACAAACTTTTGACTGGACAAGTTTTAAATATGAACAAACATTTCTGAACCAACTGGTAATGAAGGTGATCAGCCTTTCATACCTGACTTATACATGCAAGATGTACAGAGTACAATTTTCGTGGCAATCAGCAATGATTAACCATAAGCTTGAATAAAACACTCTTATTAGAGTTTAGTAAAAAGAAACTTGCCTGAACCGTTGATTACTGCTACGCAATTTATATCGCTTTACCCCGAAGACCTAATATTAGTAATATAGATCTCCAATAATTAGAATAATATCATCACAGTATAATACTGTTATATTTATACACATAGAATAACCTAAACACATAACACATAATCCTATCAGTCTATACAACACATAAGACATGGCATCAAGTCAAACTATTTAAGTCTGACTTAAAACCGACAAAATTTTATCATCCCGACGGCCTAGTCGAACGAATATCGAGTTTAAGTTCAATTAAACTCTGCCTAAACACTTAACAGTTAATAATTAACTCAGATAATTTTCTAAGCAGTCAAAATAATTTTCATTGACTTATAAATTTTTTTAGATAATTAATATCATTTATCGCGTATTTTTAATCATTAATAACGTATTTAAATGAATTAAATAACACTTAATTTCTTAATCATTAATATTTATTTAATATAAAATATTAATAAAAATCATAACATAATATTATAATATAATTATAATATATCAAAGTATTTTTAATACCTTAAAATCATAATTATATGATTTTTAAATACTTAAATCCATTATCCGATAATTAATATTAATATTAAAATATTAATATTTTCATGACTAAATATTAAAAGTTATAATTTATAACTTAAAATATTTTTAGATTACTTAAATCATTTTTATATAATTTATAAAGCATTAATTCCATTTTTCCTTAATTTATTTAATATAGTTATTAAATAAACTAATTATCATTAATATTGATAAATTAATGAATTTTATCACAAAACATTAAAAGTCATCAAAAATAACTTAAAATATTTTCTTATACAATAATATTATTTTTCATGATTTTTCATGAATTAAAATTATTTTTAAATAATTTATTTAATATAATAATTAAATAAATAAATACCATTTATATTCCAAAAATATTAAATATTTTTGAAATATACCCAAAATAATTAAAAACTATTTTTCAGAATTTAAAATAATTTTTCAGAATTTATTTAGTATTTTTAATAATTTAAAACCATTTATTTCTATTTATTAAATAATTTCCAGAAAATATAAAATAATACTGTCACTAAAGGTCCCTATAGCGATAGAACCGTCGCTATAGGTGTTATTGATGTTCTTGGCCAATTCCCAGAAACTCATAACCGGTTTACAGGGTACCTACTTTGACCGCAATTAGATCTATGTTTCGGTTGCTTTCAGAGCTTGTAAAAGTATTATAGTTGTAGTACGCATGTAGCACTACAACCACAAACAAAAATTATAGCTAAAACATATCACAACAGAAAGATCAAGGTTTCCAAAAAGTCTAACAATATTGTTCTTCATTTCTGGGTTTTCCAGAAAATGAAGAACAGTTGATGGTGCTAGGTTGAGCTCCTTATATCTTAGAATCTAGACTTTCTAATTATGTTATAAAGGTTCGATCATGTAGAGGACATGTCAAGGTCCATTTTTATACAATAAGATCATCTAAACAATAAAACAAACGTCAGATTAAGCACGGTCAAACTATGTCAGAAGATAAGTTCATCCAGTTTTCTGGGTTTTCTAGAAACCATAAGTCAATGCCAAGTGGCCTGGTTTGACCACCCCTTACTTCGATTCGGTTTGCGATATAAGGAATATTAAAGCATGTATCTATAGTACACATAACGTACTACAACCTGATAACAACAAAATCAACAATAAACATCAAAACTGACAGATCAAGGCATAAGAAAATGTTGTCAGACCCTATTACATGATTTCTGGGTTACCCAGAAATCAGTCGGTCAAGCTCGGTCAACGGACTTTGACCTTTAATAACGTACGATCTAGACCTGTTATGGATGTGATTCCAACTCCAGATGAAAGACCACATGACATACTAGCAATACAAACAGTTAAAACACAAAAAAACTAACAGACACCGATCTATGGTGTCTGACATTTAACTGTCAGTCAAGAATTTTCCAGATTTCCAAAATTAAGAAATCTTCGATTTCTAGCATCAAAATGATATGGATCTAGGTTTTGACAACCCAGATCATCAAATGACACCCTCTAACACATATCAAAACAACAAATCCTAACATCTAACACCAGATCATGAAATTTCTAGAATTAGGGTTCTTATACCTTTAAGCTATGATTCAATGAACCTGATCCTTGGATTCTGTTCTTGGTGATATAGAAGTTGATTAGGGGACTAATCTACTAACCAATTTCGGAGGTTGAGAGAGAAGTAAGAGTTGGTGAGAGCAAGTTGGCAAATACGAAAAAATGTGAAAATTTTCTCTCTCCCAATCTTTATATATTGTGATATAAATTTGTTAGATCTAATCTGCTGTCAATAAGAGGCTGTTTTGTTGAGATTTTTTAAGTCATGCAAGTCAAAATAGTTGGTAAGCAACTAAAGTAAAACCAATTGTACAAGTTAGCTTAATTAAAGAAATGAAAAAGGGCATTTACATAAGGATTATTAATAAGAATATACATTCATGTTCTTAAAACTAGCATTCAAAATGGAAGTTAAATGGAGTTAGAATACTTGCTTTAGCGGTCTTTACACTTTTGACATTAAACGCCCTTTGTAAGTCCTACACATTTAGTGCACATAGACATACCAATTAGACATGTATAAACATTACTCATGGTTTACATTAACTCTATTCCATGTTTTATAATGTCCATTTCATAAGAATCGAAACACTATTTAAGTTCATTAACATATGACCCGATGTTTCGACATTCGTACGCCGTATGCTCGACTTGTCTAACCTGAACGCCTAAGCGGCAAGCCATTATGTACGACTGATACGTCTAATTCAAATACCATTTCTTGGTTTGCATTACTCTAACCAATATTTCCAAAGTCCAATGTTTAGAACTTGAAAATACTAGCCGAACATGGCTTGGCGTCACGACGTTCCAAAGAAACCACCACGCGTTGTCCTCAATTACAAAAAAGTCTTAAAGAGGCTTATTTTTGAAACTGATCTAGACCGTAACTGCCAATTCTTATTGAATGAAAGTTCTAGGTTTATTTCTTAGCTTTCTGGATCATCTTAAATCACCTCAATTGGAGTTCGTACAAAAGCTTTATGCCCAATTTACTAAAGAGCGTCAAAGCTGACTTTCACCACCTGAGGCCTAGCAACCCGGCGCTCCAACCAAGCCTAATACCACTGCCCCGACTCTGATAGGCAGTGTTGGGTGCTCAACCAAAGGCCTTAAGTCCCAAAAAAATTTGTTCGTCATCTCTACTTGACTGCTCCATAACTTCGTCACCCAATATCTGAATGAGTCTGTTTTTGAGCCATTTTCTTCCTTGTAGCATTCTCTACACATCACCCTAGAAAATATAATCTTTAAGGTTTTTTAATTGATCGAAAAATTGGACCGAAAGTCCCCCAGAACTAATTTTTCAACGACAAACGTTCTAACGTCGAATTTTTTAAGCATCACAACTAACATGTCTGAAGTTGGATTGAGCTCTTTCTTGAGTCAACGGCTCATGTTTTCACCCCACTACACAATCCAGAGAAACAAATAATTTTTCGGAAGAGCTAACTACCTGTAAACTTTGCCCTAAAAAGGTACCAAGTTAGGGTTTCTCATACTTGACATCTTTTACGTAAAATTTCTCCATGACTTCCGTATGACATATTTTTCCTTCATTTCACTTAGAACATCTTAACAACCTGCATATCTATGAATCCATCTTTTAGGAATCAAGCAAGAACACACTGACAAACATATTTACGAGTCCGTTTGTAGTGCACTAAATTTAGTCTTTTCATCCTCACGCATAGGCGTTTGTTTTATTCTTTAGTTCACTTAGCATGCATATTTAAGGTGATTTACAAGGGCTTAATCCTTCATAACTTCAAGATCCACAATAATCTTAACCTATCAACAACCATTAACAACTATCTTACACAAAAAAATAAAAAGATGAAGAAGTTGATGGTTTTTAGGCTTACCTTTTGGGGCTCTTGTTGTTCTTCTTCTTCTTCTTTTTCTTAAACCTGATCACACTTTGATCTTAATCTCATTCCTCTCTCTTTTGATATGGCCCTCTCTCTCTTTTTCTCTCTATGCTCTTAAGCTTTCTCTTAAGCTTTTGCTCTCTCTTTCTTTCTTAACTTGTAAAATGGAATGAATGAAAATGACTAAGTGTTGTATGATTTAATGAATCATCCTATACTTAACATAATCATGCTCTAGAGTTAAAATAACTAATGTAAGGTAAAGGAATCAAATGATGATACTTGGGAACTTATTGGTTAAGATGGATTAATAAGATAAATAAAGCATTCAATGATTTATCCAATTAAGAGCCTAAACTTGCCACTTATGGCCATGAGTCACCAAATACTTCCCACTTGCCCCATATTGATGGATCCCCTTGCCAAAATTGCCCCTTATCTGGTTTTTTGCTTTATGTTTTTTTGTCTTCTAGTATTCCACAAGTAATAATTTAGAAATACTAATTTCTAGAAACCCTAATATTTATTTTATAAACCCTAATTTATTTAAATTGTAAACCCTTTTCCTTTTATTTCTAGATTTCTTGTTTGTTGCAAACCCTTAGGATTTAGGGTTTGTTAGGGTTTAGGGTTTAGGTTTTAACCCTTAACTTCCAAATTGAATTTCTAAAATTTCCAATTTAGATTTTAAAAAATAGAAAATTAATATTTCTAACTTATAATTAGAATTTACTAATTATATTACAATTTCTTAATCATACTTTAAATCTTACTAATTAGGATTAGTATTTCCTAATTAAAATCTCTAATTAAGCAATTAGGGTCAAAATCGCGGATTAGGGTTTATAACCCAAAAATTAGGATTTCTAATAGAAAAATTAATTTTCTAAATTAGAAATTAGATTTTCGTAATTAGATTAGGGTTTTCTAATTACTTAACAATTAGGATTTATAATTCCTAATTTAATATTGCTACTTTGGCAATTAAATCCACCACTGTACAATTAGGGTTCAAAAATTGGAAATTAGGGTTTACAAATTTGAAATTAGGGTTTGCTAATTAATTAAGCTTTGCCCTAATTAGTAGTATAATTAATACCACATAAGCATTATAATTATCTGTTCTATTCCAGATTAGGGCTTAAATTTATCAGAATCTGAAACTAGGGTTTTCAGATCTGGTATTATGGTTCTCTAATAATCAAATTGGATTTCAAGAAATTCATTAGGGTTTTTGCTAATTAATTTATAATTAATGACGTTTAACCTTATTCATATCATTGCATTCCCAATCTAGGGTTTTTAATATCCGAATTAGGGTTTTAGATTCCCGGAACTGACATTAGGGTTTCAAGAACCAGTTTCTAGTATTTCTTATTAATCGCTAGGGTTTTCTAACCTAACGTTAAAGTTCTTAATATATAATTAGGGTTTGACACATATATAATTAATCTGGTCAACCCTTGACCCTTAACCACATTCAGCACACATACATAATCATATTCACAGAACTTAATCACATAAATCCTTAATCCTGAATAATTAACCTATATCCTTCATAGAATTTTGAAATCATCAAAATTTCACCCTAATAATATCAAACGCATACACTTATTTTCTGTTTAGGTCTATTATTTGACCTTAAATCAATCATTTAAGATTTTAATAAATTATCCAAATTCTCGGGTTGTCACAAATACTCACTGGGCTCAACTACCATACTATTATCTTAATTTCATTGGGCTACCAATTCATATCTATTGGACTTCCAACTTATTTTAATGGATTCTTTACACTACTATACAACAATTAGAAATTAATTACAAGATTAGTGCATCCACAAAATAATTAAAAAAAGAATAAAACACAATAACCAAACATATTAAACCTTACCCTTCTCATCTACCCATTCTCTCACCGCCTCCTCTCTCCTCCCCTTTATCCTACTCCTCTGCCACCTCCTCTCTCCTCCCCTTCTTCCTCCTCCTTTGTCGCCCCTTCATCCTTCGATCCTTTGTCGCCTCCTCTCTCCTCCCCTTCATCCTCTCCTTTATCCTCTATTTCCTCCTCTCTCCTCCCCTTCTTCTCATTTGATTCTGTTAAGGAATTCGATCACGTTGTTCAGTATGAGCTCTCTGCAACTAGGAAGAGAAAGAATGAAAATGTGCGTAATTGTTACAATAGCATGCTTAAAAGAGTTCAAAATAATGTTATTCAATATGTAGACCAGCCTCCATCTGCAGCCTGCATGACAGAAGCCATGGAAAATCAATTTCAAAGTCTGGTATAAAATCGTGATGTTTTGCACCAATCCTTTCCAAACTTTAAGATTGTTGGTGCTGCTGTTCCAACTTCTATTGGTGTTACTTTCCATACATCTTGTGTTGGAGATTGCAATTGTATTGTATTTTTTATGACTATTTAGTTAGCCACAAAAACTAAAATGGTTACTTTTGTTTGAAAGTTTGGCTACCAACTGCACCTTTTTATTGATGTAAGGTAACCGAGATTGTGTTACACAATATTGAATAATATTTTATATTTTTTTAAAACCACACGACTACTCTCTGATTCCATCATGGTTTAAAAAAAATAAAGAAAACAAAAAAATGTAACACTTGGTAATTGTTCTGAAATTTTTTTATGACAATTTGGTTACCCATAAAAACTAAAATGATTACTTTTGTTTGAAGTTTTGGCTACCAATTGTACCTTTTTAATGATGTAAGGTAACCGAGATTGTGTTACACAATATTGAATAATATTTTATATTTTTTCTTCTTATATTAAGTAAGAGGAAAACCACACAACTACTCTCCGATTTCATCATGGTTTAACAATATAAAGAAAACAAATACATGTAACACTTGGTAATTGTTCTGAATTTTTTAATGACTATTTGGTTACCCACATAAACTAAAATGGTTATCTTTGTATGAAGGTTGGGTTACCAACTGCACCATAAACAAATATATGTACCGACGACGACCATTGCATAAACCAATAAACTGTTAATGTTTGCACATGTTGAAGAAAATAAATCCAGCTAACACTTGAGAACTATTCTTAAATTTTTTATAATTAATTGGTAACCCAATAAAACTGAATTTGTTACCTTTGTATGAAGGTTTTTCTACCAACTGCACTATGAAAAAAAATGTACCGACGGCGACCATTGCATAACCCAATAAAATTGTTCATGGTTGCACATGTTGAAGAGAACAAATCCAGGTAACACTTGAAAACTATTCTTAAATTTTTTTTATAATTAATTGATAACCCAATAAATCTGAATTGGTTACCTTTGTTAATATAAAAAATTAATAATTTTTTAAGTTAAGTTAAAATAACATTGTGTCAGTGTCGTGAACTTAACTGTCCTCATCCCACATGATCAGATGTTGATTTTTTAAGCTATCTTAGTTTCAAGTAACCAATTTAAGAATTTACCAGAGGAAGATAATTACTGAAATATACATGCATCGACTTATATTCCTAAATATTTTAGTGAAGGAGAAGAGTGATTGGTTAAAACTCGTTAATGGTTAAGTCTAAAAAGTAATAGAGATTGGGGTCCAAAAACGTAAAAATGTAAGACCCCAACTTTTTATGAATAAAGATTTAATTTCTCTAAATATTATTTTTGAATAATAAGGTTTTGATTTGATATAATGCTTTAGTTATGGGTGAAATGTTAAAATTTTGCAAAGTAAGCAAGTGGTCATAAAATATTTATTTTGTCGGGGAATATTCGTTTTGGTCGAGAGATATTCTTTTTATCGGGAATATCCATACGACAGTGCAATCATTGGCGGACCACATAACGGAATAACTGTCGAATATAGAAAGTGACAAAAATAACCTTTTTATAAAAATAACGGCAAAACGTTTACCGTTAAAAATTATTGAAATACATGGTGATAAAAGTATAGTAATATGTGTGGTTGCAAAGTGGCACACGGTATTGCACAGTATTTCTAATTATTGATTCTTATGTAAGAAGTCACACAAGAATTGATACAGTAAAATTGCACAGTCTTTCATATTATTGGTGCAATAATTACTACAATGATAATTGAATAGTATTTTACATTATTAATTCAATAATTGTCACGACACAACAACCTATATTATTGAAATGATATTATTAGATAGCATTATTGATAATGTCTAGAAAGTTCTGTTGAGGAAAGGGGTTAGGTCATATAATTGCGCGCTAGTCAGGATAAATCCTTATCAGAAAGTCCCCTCTTTCCCAGGAACGATCTGGTTGTCAATATTGTGATTCTATAATATTAATTAGGAATAATTATTGAAAGATTGAAGAGTTGTAAATAATTGATGAATAAATAAATTATTGACAAATATGATAAGTAAATATTTGTTTAATTTGATATAAGTGGAGGAAATTTAGCATGAGATATTTGTTGAAAGTTTGGCATATTAATTTTTATGTGGATCCATACACTACTACAAACTAGTAAATAGACAACGCTTAAAAAACGATGTTTTTTATAAAAAAACGTTGTGTTATTTTTTTCACAATGTTTTTAAATAAAACGTTGTAGATATATATGCAAAAACGTTATCTATTTAAAAGGGCAATTTTTTATTTTAATTAGATAACGTTTTTAAAAAAAAATGTTATGTTTGTCAAAAAATACGGAGCCAAAAAAAGGCAAAAGTAATCTATCACTTATTAACACGAGGATAGAATTAGTCTCTTGTACCCAAAAATCCTAGCTAGCCTCTCTTCTCTCTCACTCCCTACCTCCACAACCAGCCGTCGTCACTGCTCGCCCCTTGGTTTCGATTCAAACCCTTGAATCCGACATGGCCACTGACAGAAATGGCAAAGTTTAAAGCCCTAATGCCATTAACAAACAACAATCAGGTATGAATCTAGGATTTATATTTTTTTTTCCAATTTTGTTCACCCCTCTCTAAAAATCTCATCCCTAAAACAAATAAAACAGACCAAACTTCTCTCCTCTCCTAATTTGGGCCCTAAATTTGAACAAATCCACCCTAAACACTCGTTGTTAGTCAAGTTTATATTTTTCACAGTCCCAATCGGAAGAGTCGACATCCGTGTTGGTTGATTTTCTCAATACTATTTCTGACTCGGTTGTAACGGATCCAAAAAATGAAGAATTTGAGAACACTGCGTTTGAAATCCTTTCAGAAATTCATACATATTTATCCTCACCTTCATTGGACCAGGTATGACTCATTCTATTTTTCGAACTTCTCTAATTCTGATTCTGTAATTTGTGGCTAAGCTTGTGGTTTTTGGGTTGTTTGTTGTTCCTGTGTAGGAAGTTACGGACGCACTTTCATTTGAGTTGCCAAAGGCTGTTACTAGGTTTTCAAGCGCCTCAAAGAGGTGTATCAGTGTTTCAGAGGGTATTATTGATCGGTTTGTAGTTAGTTGTAGCCCTAGCAATATGCTTTCTATTTTGTGTGAGGTATTATTCTAGTATTTCTTTTTCTGTGATAATTTTTTCATATATGTAAAAACTCGAATTGCTCTTTATATTTGGTGGCCCTTCTAGAATTCAATAGGAAGATGCATATAATTGAAATTATCTCTTAATATTTTATTTTAAGTACTTCATGAAATCTCTTTGGATTTGTACTACTTGCCAATGATAAATGTTGCTTTCGTACCCTACTAATTGGTTTTATTTTGTCTTTTTTAGATTCTTGAAGTGGGTATTTTATTGATGCATATATGCATGTATGTATGTAATGCATGCTTATGCAATTTTTGAGTGATTGAGGGGGGTATAATTGAAAAGACAGTAGAGTAAACTGGAAAGAAATATTATAAACGTATTTTTTATATTGCTCTGGTTTTGTACCCAGAGTGCTTACACAATTGAAGGTAAGTACATTGTTCACTCTTTCAAGAATTACACCAAGCTTGAGAATGTTGGGTCTGAGGATTACTACTGTCGCTTTGAGTACAAAGCTGCCACTGGAGCATTCATACCTGATCGTGTCGCAGTGTGAGTATTGTTCTACTCTGATCATCATTGATGTTTAATTATTGGTGGACATGTTTCATAACTTTCTTTGTGTTTTCTGATTTGAATGTACTGTAAATGGGAGATGCCGTATAACCCAGATGATTTGATGGTACAGTGTGATGGGTGTAAAGACTGGTATAAACATTTTTATGTTGTCAAATATTATGAACTTTTGAGGATTTTTTCCTTACATTTGTTGCCAGAAAAGGAGAGAAAACAAAATTATAATTTCGGGCCCATCTTTGTAGTTCTTTTAATGTGGTTAAATTGATTTTTTTTTATTTTTTTACCAATGTAACCTGTTTGTTTTATGTATTTGGTTGCTTACTTATAAAATAACATTTTGGTTTAATTTTCTTAATTTACTATATTTCAAAGATTTTGATCAAATTTCTCTCTGCTATTTTTCTTCATTTCCTTGTAAAGCAAGATTAGCTTGTAAAAATAAACTTTGACTTGTTAGTTCTTTTTTAAATTGTCTGGGAATTTATACAATATACAAGTTATTGAATAAAAGATAAATCCTGTAAAATATTTTCAAGCACTCTCAGTTAGATCTTCAAAGGTGGACTACAAGAAAAGGAAGAAGCTCCAAGCTCTTTCTTCTTCTTTTTTCTTTCTCTCCCCCCTTCCTTCTTTTGTTTTATAGCTTCTTTTATGATAGAACACTTCAAGCTTTTTCAACTTGTTAAATGCATTAAGATTTTACAATCTTTGTCACAACCACTGGGTGAAGATATAGATTGTTGCTATATAGACTTGACATGTCTTCCTGGTGTACATTCTTTGATCTTATGTCATTGTTGATTTATATGTGAAGGTTGCTCTGTATGGGCTTTATAGAGCTAACCTATGTATTAAGGCTACTCGTCTTGGATTTATCCATATGGATATCCCTGCACCCTGCTTATAATTGTGCTAAATTTGTGGAGGAAAAGTTCATTTCTTCTGATTAGAGGAAAGATTTATTCTAAGAGTTATAATTATGTTGCTTTGGCTTTTGTTTCCACAAATTTTGGATTTTTAACTTCTATTAAATTTCCTTGTGTGTATACTGTATAAGCTGTGGAATATTATGTGCTTTTCACCATGGTATTTGTAGGTATCATCATGCTTGTGTGAAGATGAGCATTGACCAAGCAAAACAACTAGACTTGTTTGTGTGTGCTGATTGTACATCTAAAGATGATGCAAAAAAGTAATGTTGTTTCACTGAAGCTTTTTTAGTAGGTATGTTGCTTGGATTTCTTTGTATTGTAGGATATACTTCTACTTTTCTGATGTGTTTTCCTGATAATTTTCGGATGAGAAGGGAGATTAGAATATTTCTACGCTTTAATATTACATTTGGGTTCTTTATATGCTTGTTTTCTTTAGATCTGAATACATATTATTTCATTATTAAATATAGCAACAGAATTTGGATAACTAAATGATGTTATCCTTCTCTCAGCTGAATTCATCTTCTTTGGCAGTTTGTGATTATATCCCATTGTGCTTAAGATTTTTATTTATTTACTTACCCTGCAGAAACCAGAGTCTTGGTTGTCATGATATTTTTTCATACTGCAACAAGCTCAAGCATGAACAACACAGCCGATGTATATATGCAATCCCAAATGGTTCTATGTTTCAGAATGACACAGTTACAAAGCTTTAGAGAGATGTTGAACAGTCTACAATTTCTCCTACAACTTTCTGCACCAAGTTGCATGTAATTTTCCTAATTCTGTCTATATATCGATATTAGTTTTCTATCTGTATATCGACATATAGAGTTGGCATACATTGTGGTGATGGTTGAATAGATACGTGTTGGATATATGGATAGTTTGATATATATTTTGTAGATGTAATAATTTGAAACTGTAAACGAATGGTATTATTGGGATGTATTTTGAATGGTTGATAAATTTTGGCTTTAAATTTAAATGAGAATTTAGACCTTTTAGCTATATATCATGGCTTTAGCATATTGCAGGTGTATTGGTAATGTAGGTGAACTACAACCTTTTTTTTCTTTTTTTTTAATCTACAACATTTTTAAAACGTTGTGTAAATGTGCCTAAACATTGTTTGATATACTAAACAACAACATTTTTATCCAAAAAATATTGTGGAATCATACCTTCTACAACGTTTTTAAGCATCTGCTAATTTTTGAAAAACAAATCTACAACGTTTTTTTCCTAAAAAACATTGTGTATTGTGCTTAACTACAACGATTTAAAAACGTTGTGTAAAGGTGTCAAATAGATAACACCCTTAACCACGACGTTATTCTTACTAAAACCACAATATTTTTTCCGCGTTATCTATTTACTATTTTGTAGTAGTGATAATTATCTTCTCTAATAAAATATTCATTAAGATATATTATTATAATATATTATAAAGGTATAATTTTATAAATTATAATTGTTTAAATAGTAAAACATGTGAAAAATGATGGAAGTGAGAAGCTTGATTTTGAAAACCTTATTTTCAAAATTACTGGCTACAAAATTCCTTCGTAGGTAAAATTTGTCAGAAGAGGTGTGCTACCACTTTCCTATAAAGAGGCTGCTTAGTTAAACAATGAAACTCACACCAGAATCAGAAAATTCTCTCTCTATAATATTGAGCGTATTTCTTATTAGCATAAGGATACTTAGTGTAGCTTTTTGTGCAAGATTTTCTCATAATAATATCCAATATTCTAGTCAAATCCAGTTTCTACTAAGGTAAATGATATTATTTTTTTCTTCATAAAAGAGGTTATTTTCTTTCAATACTCGTAAATGATATTATTTTCTTCCATATTCGTAAGGGATATCATTTTCTTTCATACTCCATATTACGTAAGCAATATTATTTTATCCCGTATTCCTAAATTTAAACTTACTATGGTAAGTATTGCTTCTATATTTCCTGAAATGATTAGAAAATGCACTTCATCTAATATCATTTCAATGGAATATTGGTCTGAACTTTCTTATTAAATTTGAAACTTTTCATGTCTGGGTACTGTTCATGGGCAATGTTCATACAGTACTGTTCATACATACGATACTATTTTTACGGTACTATTCACCTGTACTGTTCACAAAAAATTTTTTTATTTGTCCAAGTTATTTGTTGTGACCCTTAGTCTTGAAATTGAATCCATGTTATGGTCTCACTTGATTCATTCTTATTATCATTATCAAAATTCTCAGACTTAAATTATGTTAAAAGTCATCTTTAGCCAATAGTGCAAATATGAACTATTGATTGATGAATATCTTTGTCCGTAATGCAAAGATGAATTGTTGATTGATATCTTTGACCCGTAGTGGAAAGATGGATAGGTGTTTGGCATGATCATGACCATTGGTGATACAAACGATTATCTTTGGCTCGTAGTGCATAGATAATTCAGTGATTGGAAATAATTATTGATTGATGTTATAGGGATAAAATATTGATGATGGACTTTTAAATCATGGAAGATAGTAGACATCATGCTCTACTCGACTCTTCTAATGGATTGTTGTTTCCGCTTCTGTTATTGATCTAAAACTTGTTGTCTATTGTATTCTATCAGATTTTTCCTTGTTGAGGACTGAAGATAATTTCTTATGCATTATCTTTGTCATAATATTATTTACTAGACTAGTTGAGCTCATTCTTTTCCTTTTTGTTCCATTTTACTTCTTAGGAGGCGAGAATATAGCTAGGACTAGTCGGGGTATGGAGTGATGGTTCAAGACGGTTATTATAGCAGTCCTCATTATTTTGTAAAATTGTCTATCAATAATTGTAATGAGGATATTATTTGATTTTGGATAGTGTCTACAAGACAATATTATATTAAAACTTACAACATATGTGTTGTCGTATTTTGCACGACAGATGTATTAATGAAGTTTGTATTTAGTTTTTGTACCATGTATTTGGCGACTCAGAATGGGTTGTGTGGACCTATTTTGGGGGTGTCACAGTTGGTATCAGAGCTTAGGAATATGATCTCTGGTGGAGATCTTGGATTAGAACTAGGAGGGGAGAGACGAGTAAATGCTTCGCTAATGTGTCCTACTTAAGCTTATTTGTTTGGTTAGTCAGAATATAGGGATTTTATGTGGCATGTCAATTTCTTTAATTAACCCTTGTTTTGTGTCAGTATTTGAGAATGGCATCTGAAAATTTTGAGATGAGCAATGGAGAACTGAGACCGTTGAGACACCGTCAATCAACAACCTGGATAATGTGCATCAAGAAGACAATAATCCTCTTGTAAACAACAACACCAACCAAATGATGAATGATGGGATGTTTAGGAGCTTTCTATAATTCATGCAAAACCAGACGAGAGAGACTCATGTTCAATGTGACGCTCCCGAATCCGGGTCCTCTAACCCCGGTTCGGTCATCATGATAAAATACAAACATCCACCTCTAAACAACATACGATAACTAAAATGTGGAATGTAATAAATGTACGTCATTCATTCAAAAGGTATTACTAGTCCCAAAATACGATAACCTTAATATCATCCTATAAATATACCCTAAAATAAATGTTAGGGTTTATATTACATAATAGTAATTTAAACTAGGCATAAGGTAAGGTATGCTCCTTGCCACTATTCTACATCTTTCCTTTACCCTTGTCCTTCCTTGAGGTCTCGGGCTTAGCTGCAATATAATTCATGATATAGTAAGGATGAGCAACAAGTTTGTTCAACAAGTTTAAATACAATAATAAGGATATATAATGATGAATGGAAAAATATCTAGCAATGGATTTAACAATATTAATATCTGAAGGATTCAACAATATGAATATTATAAGCAAAGATAATGATTGCTTTTAGAATAACTGCTAGTTAAGTAGACTTTGAACTATAACACTCCAATGGAATCAATAGCTAATTGACCCGTTGGTTACTGGTTACAGAATAAGTACTAGAGGGGATCAGCCTCACGTACACTATGTGTATGTATAACATTTAAATCTGCTCTTTGTATCTTATATTATATACCTGGGGTATTCTCCTATCATAAAAGTGGTGTTCTTTCAGTCTAAGGTGGTTGTCTTTATTAATGGCATTCTCATCTATTCCAAAAATTATGAAGATCATGAGCAACACTTGAGGCTGATACTCCAAAAGCTTCGTGAAAACAAGTTATATGCCAAGTTGAAGAAATACGAGTTCTGGCTTGAGGAAGTAGCATTCCTTGGGCACGTGGTATCAAAGTATAGAATATCAGTTGACCTATCAAAGATTGAAGTAATACAAAGTTGGGAGCAACCTAAGTCAATAACCGAAGTACGTAGCTTTCTGGGCTTAGCTGGTTATTATCGGAGATTCATGGAAGGATTTTCTTGAATCGCTACTCCATTAACTCAGCTAACTCAAAAAGATACAAAATTCAAATGGAGCGAGGAATGTGAGAAGAGCTTCCAAAAACTCAAAAGGAGACTCATTTCGGAACCTGATCTGACAATACCAACAGGTTCATAGGTATTTGTCATCTATAGCGATGCTTTAGGCAAAGGTTTAGGATGTGTTCTCATGTAACATGGGAAAGTCATAGCCTATGACTCATGACAACTCAAAGAATATGAGAGGAATTATTATACTCATGATCTAGAGTTGGCAGCAGTTGTTTTCGCACTAAAGATCTCGAGGTACTACCTGTATGGGGAGAAAGTGGAGATCTATACAGATCATAAATACCTCAAATATTTCTTCACCCAAAAAGAACTTAACATGCGGAAACGATGTTGGCTCAAGCTATTGAAAGATTATAACCATACCATTCAATACCATCCTGGAAAAGAGAACGTGGTAGCTGACGCGTTGAGTAGAAGATGCTAGTTCCCAGTAGGCACACAATAGATCTAAAAGGGGGGTTTAATAGATCCTTTTTATTTTTAAATATTTTTCTTTTTTATTTTGTATTGCTAATGAATTAGCACATGACAAACATGAGAATCTTTTCAAGCACAGCGGAATAAACAAAAGATCTTATTGATATATTCATGAACATGCATACATTGTTCATAGAGTTAGTTAAGTTTTAAGCAGTTAATACAAACATAGCATTTATAGCAGTTAGGTATATAATGTAAATGACAGAAAGTAAGTAACTGAATGTAAAAGACACAAGGGATTTTAAGTGGTTCAGAGACTCAAGCTCTTAATCCACTATTCTACTTTAACGAGCAGAAATTCCACTAAGGAATGGCAGCACCCTGAATCACTAAGATTCCTTCAAGGACAGCAATTTTGGAACTTTAGTTCACTAAGAACTCTTTAAGCCCAGCAGGCTTAGAATTCCTCTAGTTCCCTAGGAACTCTCCAAGCCTAGCAGGCTTGGATCTTTATTTAGTTCCTACGAACAAGGACCCCTCAGGCCCTGGCTACTTGTTGTTGTTGGTGTTGTTGTTGGTGCTGAGCTGTTAAGATGTCTTTAAGCTTGAACATCTTTTGTACTTAGCAGCTTGGTGTGGTCCTCTTTGTATTTTGCGTAGAGTCTGGCCACTTCTTCTTTGGTGCAGCCGATCTTCATTCTATTATGCTCATCTCCATCCGATGTTAGTTGTGCACCATCACCATTTAGGTATGCTAAGTGTTTGAGGTTTTGGTAGACTTCGTCTAGCACTTAGCATTCCCTGAACCCTTCTTAAATGGTTTGCAGACATGATTTTGCATATGTTTAGTTTTAGCTTTTGGTTCATGGTGATTTGTAGAGTGGCTCTCTGGATCTTCTTTGTGTTCTTCCACTTTATTAAATGCTATCTTCTTGGCCTTCTCGGCTCTCAGCTTAGCTGTCATCTTCAGTTGCATTCTCATCTTTGTTAAGTGAAGCTTTATTCTGTCAAGGTCCTTCTTCAAAGCTGCTTCACTTCCACCTTTGTAGTCTCACTGTCATTGAGACTTGTTCTGCTTATCTCTGGTGGAACTCGTAGAGTCAACACTATAGCATTCCAACAACTCAACGAACTTAAAACTCAGCAACACTTGATCTTTGAAGCTCTGGCTAATATATACTACTTCCCAATCTTCCCATTGGAATGTAACCGTTGAAAGCTATTTCAATTGATTCATAGATCTCAAGTTATTTGGTGCAAACTTCTTGATGTGACGTGACAGCTCCTTTATGACTTTACTGACACAGCAGTCTGCTAACTTACCTATCGTTTTTGAGTTATTTTCTTCTTTGACTTCTCTTAAGGTTATGACTTAAGGTTTTAATTCCACCCTTAAGTTTTACAACCTAATGTTTTGATACCAACCCATGACTCCCCCAAATTCGAGTATCTTCCAACCCGATAAATGGTGCTCCACGGTGCTACAGTTCACACAAATATTCAACAGAAATATCTCTAAAAAACGAATATGTCTTATGTATATATTAAAATTCCATATTAACATTCTCTAGGTTCTTTATAACCATTACATTTGTTCTTGTCATAATATCAAATATTATCATCACAAACCTATAATATTACAAAAGTATTTTATGGGTTCGTCTTCGCCTTTCCTTTATCCTTGTCGGATCCTTCGGTCCGTTCGGTCTTAGCTGTATTCATATGGTTCAAGCAAGAGTGAGCATGACTAGCTCAGAAAGTACAACAATTCTATTAACAATATGCTTGAATCATACAAATCATATATCTTCAATAACTGAACAATAGTTATAAAGTATTTTTGGTAATTCAAAATAGCACTTCTCTTTTCTTTAAAGCTTTTTACAATGACAATATTTAGTAAAACATCAATTTCAGTCCAAGACCTTGAGCATTTCATACTTTCTTTGAAAAGGACATCCAGGCACAAAATTCGTAAGTCCGGCATTTCTTACGAGCATGTCTAGGTGATCAGCCTATAGTACTCTATGTCGATCAACACAACATTCATTAAACGTATGTACGTTTAAGTTGTGGCAACCTCACGTGTCTGTCATTTTGACGACAAAACATTTTTAGCAGACTCAGTCTTCGTTTGAAAACCACACCAATATAGCTTGGTAAAACATTAACCATACATTAGTAGATTCTACGAAATCCAAACATCTTAAGTCTAGACGAAAGAATTGGCTTTGACTTCATCATACAACAATTCATGCGTAAGAATACATGAACCACAAAACTTTTCCATATTGAACATAGACAAGGGTTAGAATACTTGCCTTTAGCGTCTACTATTGGTATTATACGTTCACTTTATGTCTTTAAGGTCTCTACAGTAGATAATCACATCATATAACATATTAGGTCATGAATAAACATACATGGTTCCTAATGAATCGTACCCTTCTTCTCAATCTAATCATATATATTAGATTTGTTAATATTGGTTCTGGCTTTCCGTTTATATTTCACATCATCATTACGTTCATGTTTGATTACTTATCTTCAACCTTTATGTATCATAATTAAGGTTTAACAAAGATTTAACAATGTTATAATTAAACTTTACTAAATTGCTAATCAGTTACCATTAATTCTATACTTGCAACCATTCTTTACTGTGCCTTCCTTAAGGCTGGCGCTGCGTCGCCAGTCATCTTTATACAACTCACGCTGAGGCGCTAGTTTCCAGTAGCTGAGGGTCGACCATTCTTAACTCTTCAAGCCACGTCGTGGCGTAAGACTATAGAAGGTCTAGGCACTACACACAGCGCTACAGCGCCACCATTATGCCTTGGGTTGGCGTCGCAGCGCCAGCTCTGTGCACCAGACAATGAAAATTTTTTATTTGCATAATGAACTTCTCGAACTCCAAATTTGATCATTTTGAGTCTGAATTAGCTCGTTCAAAAGCCATTAGCTCAAAAATCAGATACTTTACATGTTCATGCAAGAATTTTATATTTTTGACTTCGTTTACTCAAAATTCATCTATTGGTTCATTTTTAACGAAAACGATAAACGTCTGTGAAAGTTCAACGCTCGTTTCTTCGTTCTAAGTCGGAATTCAGCCATTTTTGAGTCTGCAACTCTATAATGCCAAATAAGACTTGTTCCCATCAAAAACCAACATTTCCAAGCTCAATATCAAAATTTAAACTCTAATTCAAGAATTTCACGAATTCGACGATTATCATCAAATCATGAAAATTTCGGCATAGCTTCGTTACTTATGATTTGCTTATTATTTTAAATTATCTATATTCATCATATAGACATGTCAACCTACAAATTACATCAACTTATTTTCATGATAAGATATGACTTATTCTTCATGAACTTATAGTTTATCAAAGTATAAACTACATATTATTTAATTATCATGACTTATGATAGTTCAAATCTTCTAACCATCATTTTCACATACTTTTGTCATACTAACTTCAACCATGTAAGCATGTTATAAGTCTTACAAATTCTTCCTTAGTTCATAGCTTATTCATGAACAGAGTGCTTATTCTCGGCTTATTAGGACTTAAGTCGTTATTTTATTTCTTCCTATCATTTCTTTGCATACATGATCATTAATCAACACTTCTCTTATAAACCTATAATGTTAGAGATGGAATACTAATGACATAAGATCATTACCTTTGTTGAACTAGCTTTCTTCATCTCTTTTCTAACAAATAAAAGTAGCTTATTCTTACTTATTCTCTCTAACCAATAAGTTGAAAAGTGTTGGATGAAAAAGAACAAGTAACAAATGAAATCCAAAGCCTTCTATTTATAGGATTGCTAAGATTAGGGCAATTTGGTCATTAATTCATCCCACCTCCTTAAGCACCTTCTTACTATTCATTACTTAGACACTAAGTTAACTTGCCCACCAAATTAAATACTTGGTCATCACATAATTGTCTTGGTCATCACTTAATTTTCTTGGTCACCAAGATAATCAAATGATCATGGGTTGCCCCATGGGTTACCTTAACCCATTGGATCCTAGCTTGGGCTTGGATTTAATTAACCAACTTACTTGGACTTCTCATTAACCACCACTTGGGCTTTAACATTACACACACTTGGGCTTGCACATTAATTCTATTGGACTTTACAACTTGCTAACAATCCTACAAGTCCAATTCATTTGGCTAAAAGCCTTATTACATAATCTCTATGTATTATACTCGTATTCTCTTTCACAATATACGATATTCCATAACACCTTCACGGAAGGTATGACTTTGTTCCGTTGAACTTGCTCTTTTCTATCGATAATTTGAATCAGCATCTCTTTGTACGTTAAGTCCTTCTCAATATGAATAGGCTCATACTCTATTATATACTTATAATCCGGCTTATAAGGACGTAACACGGATACGTGAAACATGTTATGTATTCGTTCTAAGTCCGGACGTAATGCTATCATATAAGCTACCTCACCTACCCGTTTTAACACTTCAAAAGGTCATATAAACCTTGGACTTAACTTTCCTTTCTTTATAAAGCATATCTTTCCTTTCCAGGGAGATACCTTTAGAAACACGTAAGAGCCTACTTCAAATTCCCTATTTTCTCGATGCGAGTCGGCATACTTCTTCTGTCTATCTTGAGCTGCTATGAGACGCATTCGTATAAACTTCACCACATCCGCTGTTTTCTGCACCAATTCTAGCCCTAGCATACGGCGTTCTCCCACTTCATCCCAACACAATGGTGTTCTTCACTTCCTCCCATACAAAGCTCCGTAAGGCGGCATGCCTATGCTTGTATGATAACTATTGTTATACGCAAACTCTACTAATGGTAGATGATCATCCCAACTACCCTTGAAATCCATGATGTAAGATCTTAACATATCATCTGACGTCTGAATTGTTCTCTCGCTCTGTCCATCAGTTTGTGGATGGTACTCATCTTTAACTGCGTTCCCATCTGCTCCTGCAGACTTCTCTAAAAGTTCGATGAGAATCATGGATCACGATCTGACACAATCGATACTGGTACTCCATATCTAGAAATTATTTCCTTAACATAATGTTTAGCTAACTGGTCCAAGTTATACTTGACCCTAATTGGCAAAAAGTGAGCCGACTTTGTCAACCGGTCCACTATTACCCAAATCGCATCATACCCTTTCATTGTAATCAAAAGTCCCACCACAAAGTCCATTGTGATATGCTCCCACTTCCACTTCAAAATCTCCAATGACTGTAATAAGCCACTTGGTCATTGATGTTCGGCCTTAATTTTCTGACAAGTTAAGCACCTACTCATATACTTGTTAGGTTTGTAATATTCATGAACGCAATTATATTGCACAAAATTAGCGGAAGCGTGTAAAAATCAGAGTTTTAAAAAATTTACAAACCATAAACCCGGATCACCCTTTATGCACAATTATTAATTAAACGAAAAAGAAAGAACAAGAACCACGGGGTTTTAGCTTCACGTCCAATCCTTTTCGCGTTCAACTTGAATCCATCGGGTTTGGTTCCTTCCTTTGATCAACGTTAGCCACCCAAGTGTTTGGCCTCTAGAGGTGATCCACCAAGGATGAAGAAGAATTCAAGAATATGGGTATTTGGCTAAACCCTAGTTTTTCTATCTCTATAGAAAAGAAGCGTACTCTCCAACAATTGGAATTACGTATATAAGATATCTGATATAAGACTCCTCTTATAAAGATATCAAGTAACCCTATTAAAAATAAGGTATTATTTATTTAATTAAACACTTTTAATTAAATGGGCTTCTTAATCTTATTAAGGATAATTAATTAAACTCCTTTAACTAATTTTCCCTCCTAATCCTATTAGGAATAAATGAGAGTACTTATATTAAATTAATTCCTAAACTCTTTTAGAAATTAAAATAATAATAATTGTAATAATATTAATAAGACTCCTCTTATTAATTTATATTTAATATTTCAAAAATATTAAATAATAAATATTAAGCTATTTAATTTATTCTATCACCATAGATTAAATTAAATATACTTAACATATTATTACGATTATGCCATTAACTTCTTAAATAATTATTCTTTCTTTTATGATGTGACCCTTTAGGTTCTCCATATTAAACCGGTTGTGAATAAATCAATTAGAACAATTCTAATCTTATTTAAATAAATAAATTAAACTAATAATTTATTTAAATAAATAATATTTATTCTACAATAGGGATAAGCCTCCCTAGCGATCAACGACTTTCCAGATAATATAGATTTTAACATTAATCATAAAAGAACCTTTGAGTAAATAGTTACCGTACAATTCAATCCTTCCACCATACAATGTCCCAATTAAATATAAGACATGGAATTTCTGTCAAGTCTTATTTTATTTAATTATATGTATTTCGACTCTTAAATGCACAACTCCAAATAATGCAAATTAGAAACTCCTTTCTAATTTCATTCTGCCTTGGCCAAGGACTACTGGGTTGTCATTTATCAAATCACATAGGACATTTCTCTTCTTTTACTAGAAGTGGTAGATTCTTTATTGATCATACATTATCTCCATGTACAACTTATTATACCCAAGCATACCCTTTGATATACCCTAAGGGTCTTAAGGAATAAGTCAAAGTATAACTCATCATACACAAGATACTATGATGATCTCAAGTCCAAGGATCACTTGTACTACTATCACTACAGGAATTCCTATTGACATGCAAGTAAAACTCCATTAGGTATTCCTTAGCGAGTCACGTTCAGTGAACTTATTCTCTAATAAGCACCTACATACTTGCTTTAGTGTCTCCACACAAATGATCATGAGATCAATCATCCTCATCCAATGAGCAAGCAACGTATGTACCAATCTATCCAGATTCACTAATCCCCAATTTAGTAATCCAACGATTGGGAACTATTTTAGTTTTAAGCTTTCTAAGAATTTAGATCCCATTAGAATGATCATCATCATTATTCTAAAAGCATTGCTTAAAACTATGGGTTTATCACATATTATAAAACAGCATCATGTAGATAATTAAAAGCCTTTAATAAATTAATACTTTTTATTAATAAATGAATAAGATTGTTACAAAGTATATGCTTTATCATCAAACATGATTGGCTTGTGTGCATACTACTTTCAATCTCCCACTTGCACTAAAGCCAATCGCCATGGTATCTCATACCCTTCTTCTCTAAGTGGCGATTATCCCGCTGTTGGATAAGCTTTAGTTAATGGATATGTAATATTGTTCTTGAGAGTTCACTATCTCTATAGTGATTTCCCATCTTTCAATGATTCTTATAATCAAATGAAAGTGCCACAACACATGTTTAGATCCAAGATGAGACTTAGGAATTATTCCTAGTTCTGTAATGAACTTTTCATCCAAACAATCAACTTGTAGCTTCATTTATAGCTATATACTTTGTCTTTATCACTAAACCAACAACTCTTTGCTGTTTGGAACCTTTCCAATTCACTGCACCACCGTTCAAGGTAACCCTTTACCTTAAAGTGGATTTTCTGTCGTCTTGGTCTGTCTGAAAAACTTGAGTCTGTTAAGCCCTCTAGTTTTAATTCAGACCCACCATGTATTATTATCACATCCTTAGTGCCAGTTAAGTACTTTAAGATGTTTTTCACTGTCTCACAGTGAACTTCTCCAGAATATGACTGATCAACATCAGGTCCCGTATATTTCATTGCATACATGATTGTCACTCATGCGATCTCTCTTTTAGGAATCTATGGGGACTATTAAGAGAGATACACTCCATGGCTCATCAACATGAGACATCTATTGGAGTTTGTCATGCTAAACGACTTTAGCATTAAATGAATATACTTTCCTTGGGTTAAGCCGAGCAACCTTTTAAATCTATCTATATAGATTTGCATCCCCAATTAAGATACTCTTCCCAAATCATTCATGGAGGAATGTTTAGACAACTTTATCTTTACTGATTGTAGCATTGGTATGTTATTCCTCATTCGTAGTATATCAATATATAATACTAGAAATTTCACGACGCTCCCACTGACCCTTTTGTACACACTAGGTTCATTCTTGTTTTTGATAAAATCAAACTCTTTTGATTATCATATCAAAATGAATGTTCCATTTTTGAGAAGATTGCTTCAATCCATTTCTCTGAGTGTCTACAACTCTTACCTCATCGTATGTCACTGGATCATCATCTTCTATGATATGTACCTCATCATCATCATCCATGATGAATCCATACCTCCCAGGTATCTTCGGTACTATTCCAGATTTACAATTTGGTTGTGGTACAATAGGTCTATCTATAGGTTCCTCTTATTTGACTTGTAGTGTTTTGTGGTTCTTGAACTCTTCAAGATCTATTATCCTCCCACTAGCCCCTTCAATGATAAACACATTTATCTTAAAAGGCAGCGTTTTTCGCAATAAACACCTTTTGCTAAGCAGGATTATAGAACATATACCCTAAACTTTCTTTAGGATGTCCCACAAATCTGTACTTGTCAAATTTTGTCCCAAGCTTATCCTTTGAAACTTTTCACATAAGCTGGACAACCCCTTATCTTAACATACTTAAGATTAGGAATCCTCCCTGTCCATAACTTTTATGGAGTCTTGGGGCCGAATTTTGAGGTTACCTTTTCCGTAGATATGCAGCCATTTCTAGGACATGATCCTAGAAGGATACTAGAATGTCGGTAAAATCATTATGGACCGCACCATGTCCAACAAGGTACGATTTTTCCATTCAGATACACCAATCAATTATTGCGTATCAAGAGGCGTCCATTATGAGAAAACCATTTGAGATGATCTAGAAACTTATTGCACAAGTATTTATTCCTTGATCTAATCAAAGAATCTTAATACTTTGCCAATTTGTTTCACTTCTGAATTCTTTGAACCTTTCAAATAATTCACACTTGTATTTCAGCAAATACACATATTCAACTCTTTGAATGTTCATCTCCTTTTCTTATACTAGTTTGTTCAATTTGCAAAATTATTTTCACGTAAGTCAAGTATATAAAATTCATTAAGTAATATTCAAGTTCTATACAAAACATTATTATTATTATAAATAGAACAACAATTGTTCTTAAATATAATACCAAAGATTTCATTGTTCAACAATAAAATGGAAATAATGTTTCCAACAAGTACCGGAATATAATAACAACTTATTGACTTAATAGATTTTCTCATAGGGATTGCTAAATTATAAGTTCCTATGGCTAATGCAGCAACCTTTGCATCATTTCTCACACATAGGATTGCTTATCTTTGTTTAGCTTTCTACTTCTGCTTGGTCCCTTCATAAATCTATATTTATGATAACCAAAGCCAGTATCAAATACCCAAGTAGAACCTTGACTTAAAGAAAAAATTTATTTTAATCATGAACAAATTTGTATTTGTAACCGAAACTTCATTAAGTTTCTTTGGTTAGCCTCTGCAAGATGCTTCTTGCAGTTTCCTTCCAGTGTCCAGACTTATTGCAGTGGAAGCAAACTCTTTTGCTATCCGTATCAGTTTTGTTCTTATTATCCTTTGTTTTTGCCCTTTCTATTTACCTTCTTAGAATCGTTCTTCTTTTCAGAAGATCCTTTGGCCCCTACCAGTAAGACTTGGTCTTTCTTGGTTGGAAAGTGACTCAACATTTTTCAACATGTTAAGCAAATCAGCGAGGCTGATATCTAGCTCGTTCATATGAAAAATTCACAAAAATTGTGAAAGGAGTCCGGAAGTGAGTGCAAGATCAAATCTTGGCTCAACTCTCCATCCATGACAAAACCCGTTGTCCTAATTGATCAATCAAATTGATTATGTTAAGGACTTTTATCTGTACCGTAGTGTCATCGGTCATTCTAGATCAGAAGAGCTCCTTAGATATCTGATATCTATCAGTCCTACTTTCCTCACCATCAACTACTTGATGTGCAGGAATATAAGAGGAGCATCCATAGTTTCATACTGACGCTGAAGCTCGTTACTCATGGATGCGAGCATGATGCATTGAGCCAACTATGCATCATCTAGCCACTTTCTAAAAGTAGCAATACCTTCCTCAGAGGCATTGTCTGCAACCATTGCAGAGATAGGCGTATTAAGGACATAAGATAACTTTTCAGCCGTGAGAACTATTCTCAATTACCTTAACCAATCCGTTTAATTCGGTCCTGTTAATTTAGCATCTAATATGCTACGCAGTGATAGTAATTTAGACATTGTAAAATTCTATAAATAAATTTGTAATTAACAACATTTTAACATACATTCTTTTATTAATTACCAAAATAATTTAGGTCTTGTTTTAAATTGGTATCTCCCACTATTTTCTTCAAACTATATTACCCTCACTTATATAGTTCGGCAAAATCCAATTAAAGATATGCTAGTGAGAATAAGGATCTCATTTCAAATGTATATAGCCTTGTGTGTGCACAACAAACTATATATAAATAAATAGGTAGACAACTCTTGTCAATTACATCAACTATGTAACTCCTTGTATTTTGCCTCTTAAATCGTAATGGTCAAGTGTGTGCACATCCGAACTAAAATGATTTAAGTTAAGTCAGACCCAGCATTTCCATATAAGTGAAGAAAAAACTACAGCCCTTGTGTGTGCACAACAAAGCAGTAATGTTCAATTCCTTATAAACATCATATGTAATAAAAACAACATCTTAAATATTTAATACTCGCCTTGTGTGTGCACAACAAACTCATATTAAATATTCAATACTCTATTGTTTCTATCATGCTAGAAGGCGACGTTCGATATTCCAAATATCTTTGAACGTTACAACTTAATATAAAATATTTGAGGGGTTTGCTATTAATTTGTCTCATCTTGTTTAGCGCGCATGCACACATATATATATATAAAATACGCATCATATTAATGAACATGCGAAGCATGTTTGCATAATATATAATATATATATAGTATAAGCATGCACATATAGAATACTATATTCTACCCGGATTGATTATGGACTTTTATTCTAGTTTGGTTCACTAGAGCCACCAAGTGAACCATAAGGTCAAACCTAGGGGTGCAAGAATTAATATTTAAATATAACTATTACATTTAAACCCGGGCTCCATTACAAACGGGTCTTCAAGCGCTCCTTGTTCCTTGATCTCCAATTCTTCAAAATTAATTCTAACTATTCCTATTACAAAACTATTTAAAAAAAATAGAAACCTTGATCAGCAGTCAAGGGAAAGTACATAGGAGGGAGATAGAATTTACATTAAGGAAAAATTAGAGAAGACGAGGTACGCAGACCCCATTTAATAAAACACATACATTCATGCATCTAACTAAAATAAAATCCAATCACATTGGTCAATAGTCCATAATCAATCCCATTTATTATCATACACATCACCATATGCATCAATAAATAGCATTCATCTCATGAATAATAAACATTCAATATATATATTGATATCATTTAATGGGCAAATTTAGTTAGTATAAAATCTATTTTTTTTGAATCAAAATAAACTCCTTTATTTTAATCCAAATTTAAATCAAAATAAAACTATTTTATTTTAATTTATCCAATTTTGAATAAAATAAACTATTTTATTTTAATCAAAATCTTTAATCAAAATAAACTCCTTTATTTTAATTAATTATGGAATACAATTCCATGTAAAAAAAATAAAACTCCTTTATTTAAGGACATACGGATTTTCTTTCCTATTCACAAATAAACTCCTTTATTTTGAATAATATAAAATCTTATTTCATATCTAAATAAACTCCTTTATTTAAGGAAAGATGGATTCACTTTCCTATTCACAAATAAACTCTTTTATTTTGAATAATATGAAATCTTATTTCATATCTAAATAAACTCATTTATTTAAGGAAACATGAAATCCAATTTCAACTCCAATTAGTTATCATGGAATCAAATTGCAACTCTAATTAGTTAGCATGAAATCTAATTTTAAAATTAAAATAAAATTTTATTTTAAAATTAAAATAAACTATTTATTTTAATTATAAAATAAACTATTTATTTTAATTATAAAATTATTAAAATTATATATATATATATATATATATATATATATATATAATTTTCGTATGTTATATAAATAGAACAGCAACATGATTTGTTTTTCCATGTAAACATGGACTGCAGATTCACGGTTCATGTACTTAATATATATTTATTAACGTAAATCAGAAACAGAATAAGAGATCTAAGTGAATCCCTTTTATTTTGTTAAATATCATAATATATATATAGTACAAAAAAAGTGATCCTGCATGATTATAACTAATATCACCAGGCACGTGAATCAGCAGCCACTTTAAAAAAAACAGTGATCACATATGATCACTTAAAAAACATGGACACGGCAAAAACAAAAAAACGTTTACCGAGGTAACGAATTCGCGAATTCCCCATTTTTAAAAAAATAAAATTATACAACAAAATTATGCCCAATTAAATTGTTCTAAACAAATATCAATATACATATCAAATCTGAACAATTAATAATTGGCATAAAGGTTTGGCTTTGATGCCACTGTCAGGTTTGTAATATTCATGAACGCAATCATATTGCACAAAATTAGCGGAAGCGTGTAAAAATCAGAGTTTTAAAAAATTTACAAACCATAAACCTGGATCACCCTTTATGCACAATTATTAATTAAACGAAAAAGAAAGAACAAGAACCATACCCTTGAAGATCCTAGCTTCCTCAGGTACAAGTTCACCTCCAATCCTTTTCGCGTTCAACTTGATTCCACCGGGTTTGATTCCTTCATTTGATCAACGTTAGTCACCCAATTGTTTGGCCTCTAGAGGTGATCCACCAAGGATGAAGAAGAATTCAAGAATATGGGTATTTGGCTAAACCCTAGTTTTTCTATCTCTATAGAAAAATTGCGTACTCTCCAACAATTGAAATTACGTATATAAGATATCTGATATAAGACTCCTCTTATAAAGATATCAAGTAACCCTATTAAAAATAAGGTATTATTTATTTAATTAAACACTTTTAATTAAATGGGCTTCCTAATCTTATTAGGGATAATTAATTAAACTCCTTTAACTAATTTTCCCTCATAATCCTATTAGGAATAAATGAGAGTACTTATATTAAATTAATTCTTAAACTCTTTTAGAAATTAAAATAATAATAATTGTAATAATATTAATAAGACTCCTCTTATTAATTTATATTTAATATTTCTAAAATATTAAATAATAAATATTAAGCTATTTAATTTATTCTATCACCATAGATTAAATTAAATATACTTAACATATTATTACGATTATGCCATTAACTTCTTAAATAATTATTCTTCCTTTTATGGTGTGACCCTTTAGGTTCTCCATATTAAACCGGTTGTGAATAAATCAATTAGAACAATTCTAATCTTATTTAAATAAATAAATTAAACTAATAATTTATTTAAATAAATAATATTTATTCTACAATAGGGATAATCCTCCCTAGCGATCAACGACTTTCCAGATAATATAGATATCAACATTAATCATAAAAGAACCTTTGAGTAAATAGTTACCGTACAATTCAATCCTTCCACCATACAATGTCCCAATTAAATATAAGACATAGAATTTCTGTCAAGTCTTATTTTATTTAATTATATGTATTTTCACTCTTAAATGCACAACTCCAAATAATGTAAATTAGAAACTCCTTTCTAATTTCATTCTGCCTTGGTCAAGGACTACTGGGTTGTCATTTATCGAATCACATAGGACATTTCTCTTCTTTTACTAGAAGTGGTAGATTCTTTATTGATCATACATTATCTCCATGTAAAATTTATTATACCCAAGCATACCCTTTGATATACCCTAAGGGTCTTAAGGAATAAGTCAAAGTATAACTCATCATACACAAGATACTATGATGATCTCAAGTCCAAGGATCACTTGTACTACTATCACTACAGGAATTCCTATTGACATGCAAGTAAAACTCCATTAGGTATTCCTTAGCGAGTCACGTTCAGTGAACTTATTCTCTAATAAGTACCTACATACTTGCTTTAGTGTCTCCACACAAATGATCATGAGATCAATCATCCTCATCCAATGAGCAAGCAACGTATGTACCAGTCTATCAAGATTCACTAATCCCCAATTTAGTAATCCAACGATTGGGAACTATTTTAGTTTTAAGCTTTCTAAGAATTTAGATCTCATTAGAATGATCATCATCATTATTCTAAAAGCATTGCTTAAAACTATGGGTTTATCACATATTATAAAACAGCATCATGTAGATAATTAAAAGCCTTTAATAAATTAATACTTTTTATTAATAAATGAATAAGATTGTTACAAAGTATATGTTTTATCATCAAACATGATTGACTTGTGTGCATACTACTTTCAATACTCAGCTATCTCTCTCTTCATGTTTGGTCACCAAAAACTCTGTCGAAGGTCTTGATACATCTTAGTACTCCCAGGATGAATAAAGAACCTCGAACTATGAGCCTCTTGTAATACTTGCTCCTTTAATTCCGTCTCATTCGGAACCTAAATTCTTCTTTCAAATCTCAATAACCCCTTGTTATCAAGACTATACTTAATATCTTTTTCATTGGTTAACCGCTCCTTTACCTGGACACACTCATCTATTTTGAGCTGCACCTCCCTGACACTTTCTAAGACAGTAGATTGAATATCTGTCGCAAACAGTATCTACCCCAAATCACTTGGCAACTTCACTTCTATTTCCATCCTAGCCATCTGTGTTATTAACTCAGTTTGAGCCGTTAATATAGATAACTTCTCCCAACCCTTCCTACTTAAGGCATCGACAACTACATTGGCTTTTCCAAGGTGATACAGGATTTCACAGTTATAATCCTTTATCAACTCCAGCCATCTCCTATGTCTAATATTCAACTCCTTCTGTGTGAAGATATATTTTAGACTCTTATGGTCTGTGTATATCTCACATTTTTATCCGTAAAGATAATGTCTCCATATCTTTAAGGCAAAAACAACTATGGCTATTTCCAGATTATGAGTAGGGTAAACTTTCTCATAATCCTTCAACTGCCTTAATGCATACGCAATGACCCTGCCATGCTGCATGACCACGGAACCAAGTCCTCTATGCGAAGCATCGCTATAAACTATGAAATTTCCTGTGTCATCGGGTAATGACAAAAACAGGCGCTTCACTTAACCTCTTCTTCAGTTCTTGATACCTGTCTTCGCATTTATCAGTCCACACATATTTCACCATCTTCCTTGTCAAATTAGTCAACGGAGTAGCTATCTTCGAAAAATCATGGATGAATCTCCAATAGTATCCCGCTAACCCTACGAAACTCCGCACCTCAGTTGGCATTTTCGGTTGTTCCCAATTTATCACGGCTTCCACCTTCGCTGGATCTACCAAAATCCCCTCATGGTCAATGACATGACCTAAAAATTATACTTTTTCCAACCAAAATTCACACTTAGTGAACTTCTCATACAACTTCTCCTTCATTAGTGTCTCTACCATTATTCTTAGGTGTTCATCATGACCTTTTGGCGTCATAGAATAGACTAGAATATCATCGATAAACACAACGATGAACTTGTTCAAATATTATTTGAACACTCTGTTCATCATATCCATAAATGCAGATGGTGCATTTGTTAACCCAAATGACATCACCAGAAACTCGTAATGACCATAACGTGTCTTGAATGTCATCTTTGGTACATCCTCCTTCCTAACCTTCAACTGGTGATACCCCATTCTTAAATCTATTTTAGAAAAATACTTAGCCCCTTTCAACTGATCAAAAAGATCATCGATCCTGGGCAATGGGTATTTATTCTTTATCGTTAACTTTTTTAACTCTCTATAGTCGATACAAAGTCTCAACGATCCGTCCTTCTTCTTGACAAACAGTACCGATGCTCCCCACGGTGAAACACTCAGTTGTATGTACTTCTTATCCAACAGTTCTTGTAATTGTACCATTAACTCCTTCATCTCCATTGGCGCCATACGATATGGTGCCCTGGAAACTGGTGTCACTCCTGGCACAATGTCTATTACAAACTCGGTCTCCCTATCCGGTGGAAGACCCGACAATTCACTCGGAAATACATTCGCTAATTCTTTAACTATAGGTATTTGTTCCATGTTTGCTACCACTCTCTAGGTATCAACAACATGGCACAGATAACCTAAACATCCCTTCCTCAATAATTTCCTAGTTTGTGCCATGGTAAGAGACCACGAACGTCCCGGCGATCTATTACCGTAAAATACTACCTGAGGTTATTTTAACATTCTAATATTCACACATTTCTTCTGAAAATCTATAATTGCCCCATGGTTAACCAACCAATCCTGTAAAATCTCAGATTTTACGAATAAAGATTTAATTTTCTCGAAATATTTTTTTGAATATTATGGTGTGAATTTGATATAATGTTATAGTTGTGGGTAGTATTTATAAATTTTTCAAAGTATACAAGTTGTTATAAAATATTCTTTTTGTCATGAATATCCGTATGATGGCACAATCATTGGTGAACCCACAATGGAAGTATTGTCGTAGTAAGAAAATGATAAAATTATCTTTTTATAAAAATACGGTGAAAGTTTTACCGTTAAAACTGTTGAAATACTCGGTAGTAAAAGTACAGTAATACGTATGGTTGCATAGTAGAACACGGTATTAGTTATTGATGCTTACGTGAGAATTCACTCAGTTATACTCAATTATTGCTATAGTAATTGCTGCATCATATCTCTCATATTATTGATTCGATTATTATCACAGTATCATCTGCGTTATATGATATATTATTAAATCAATAATTTTATTCATATTATTAAATTGCAATATTTACAATGTCTAGAAGTTCTGTCAATGAGAGGTTTGGTCACCTAATTGCACGCTAATAGGGAGAAATCCTTATTGGAAAGCCCCCTCTTTCCTGAAAACGACCTGGTTGTTAAATATTGTGAGTTATAATATTAATGATTAATAAGTTCGTGTTGATTAAAGTTGAATTTGATAGTTCCATTGTGTTTGGATTATTGGTGTTAGTTGAAATCGACATCTATTCCGATGATAATTGATGTCTGGAGATTTTATTAATAAATCACGTAATTTATTGGATAAATGAGCAATTAATTGCTACTAATTCACATGCTTATATAACTATTTATTCATATGTGTGGACTATTGATTCACATTCTTGTTACTATTAGGGGAGTTGGTGCAAGATATATAATACTTGCATGATTAAATTAAAAATGGAGTTATAGTTGGAGGTACTATACCGTAATTCGTATTTTCACATGATTATAACTATTGAATCACATGATTGAACTATTGATTCACATGATTTACTATTAGGGGAGGTGGTGCAAGTTTAATAATACTTGCAGGACTAAATTTAAAATGAAAGAAAAGTTGGAGGTATTGTACTGTAATATTTTGAGCCCCAAAACGTGCAATTATTGAAACTATATTTTTCTATAAATAGAAGCTCATTCTTCCTTCCTTTCTCACAAATTCACTAAGTCTCACAAGAGAAATTATAGAGAGAGAAGCCATAGAGAGAGAAGTTATAGGGAGAAAGAAGAAGAGTAGTCTGCTACTTCACTACTTTAGTATCCAGTCTTCTTCTGAGGTAAGGAGTATTATTTCTTTCGTATTTATGAAGAGAGTTATTGTAATTCCATTCCTTATTATTCTGTTGGAATAACCTGTATATGTGAAGTACCGCATACATGGTGAAATTCTTCTATTATTCCATTCTTTATTATTATGTTATAATAACATGTATATGCAAAGTACCGCATACATGGTGAAATTCTTCTATTATTCTGTTCTTTATTATTCTGTCAAAATATCATGTCTGTGCGTTTACGCCGGACCTGGTTCCATTATTTATTATTCTGTTGGAATATCCAGTTTGTGCGTTTACGTCGGACCTGGTTCCATTATTTATTATCATGTCGAAATATCCTGTCTGTGCGTTTACGCATGACCTAGTTCCATTATTTATTATTCTGTTGGGAATAACCTGTCTGTGCAGTCTATCGCATGCATGGTGAATCTTTCTATTATTCCATTATTTGTTGTTTTGTTGGAATAACCTGTCTATGTATATTACCACATGCATGGTGAATGACCTTTCGTATTTATTCTTTATTAAATTGTGGAAATGATCTGTTTACGTGGATTACCGCATGGCGGATGAAAATCCATTGTAGTTTCGTTTATTCTATTATACTCATATGAGATATCATTTCTTTTGTACTTTCATGAAATATCATTTTATTTGGTATTTTCTATTACGAGTTACTATTCACGGGTTACTATTCACCCGGTTACTATTCACTCTAGTATTATTCACTTGGGTATTCGGGGCACTTTTTATGTCGAATTACTATTCACGAGTTACTATTCACCCAAATATTATTCACTCGGCTATTTAGAGTACTTTTCATGTCGGGTTACTATTCACGAGGTACTATTCCTGAAGTACTATTCACGGGGTACTATTTACGACGAAAAATTGATTCTTTTCTGTCCAAATTATTTTTGGTGCATGAATATTATTCTTGAATTTTACTCCACAAAGAAGTATCATGTTGACAATTTGGACGGTATTTAGTTCAGGATAAATTAACTGATAAATCTTTAAAATTATTTCTTGAACTTATTTTATTGAATTATTATGTAATTGTCATCATCCTCATGTTTATATTATGTTGAAAGTCATCTTTGTCTTACGTACATAGATGGACTTGGTATGATTATGACCATGGATTATTCGGTATAATCATGACCGTAATGTGACGAATGATGTGGTAAAAGTCCTCAGTGGCCTGTAATGCATTGATGGACAGTTTTTGGTATAATTATGAACAGGGATTATTCGGTATAGTCATGGTCATTGATGATTTAATGAATATCCTTGTCCGTATTGCAGGGATGATTCGATGATGTGGTTTATTTATTAAGCTGAGTCTCAGCGATAAAAATTAATGAAAACATTTTTTTTAAATCATAGAAGATAGTAGATTTTATGCTCTACTTGACTCTTCTAATGGATTACTTATTCCGCTGCAGTTAAACTTGATGTCTATTGTATTTTATCAGTTTAACATTGTTGAAGACTAATGATAATTTATTCTGCATTATCTTAGTCATAATATTTCTTACTGGGCTAGTTGAGTTCACCCTTTCCTTCACTGTTCTCTTCAGGAAATGAGAATATAGCTGGGACAAGTCGGGGAACGGAGTGACGGTCTAGATGATAGCATTAGTAGTCCTCACTATTCTATTAAATAGTGTGATAATAAATGTAATGAGGACTCCATTAAGTGTGGGTATTGTCTAGATGACAATATTCTTATTAAAACTCTCAGTTTATGTTTTGTCGTATTTTACACGATAGTTGTATTATTAAGTTGTATTTGTATTTTTGTACCATGTATCTGGCGACTCAAGATGGCTGATGTATACCTATTTTGGGGGCGTCACAAATCCATTCCGAGAATTGCATCGAATTCTCCTAACTTTATTGGTAGCAAATCTACCGATAATTTATAACCCCGTATGTCTATGCAACAACTCCTATAAATATTTTCAACAGGAATTATCTCCTCATTTGCTACCTTAATATTTAAAAGTATAGGCACCTTTCGGGAAGTAATCCTAATCTTCTAGCAAAATCATATGCTATAAACGAACAATTAGCATCCGAATCAAACAGCATGTTAGCATTTAGGTCATTGATCAGAATAATACCTGCGACTACGTCCCCTGATGCAACTGCATCTTGGACTGTCATGTTAAAGGTACGACCCATCGACTTACTAGGCTGCGCTAGACCACTAATAGCTAACTTACCGCTATTAGTGCCCCGATTCCCATCCGTCCCCTTCTTTGGGCTGTTTTTTGCCATGTGGTCAGTTGACCCACACACAAAGCATCCGTGGTTTTTCTTCAGACTTGGACAGTTAGGCAAAATGTGCCCCTCTTATCCACAATTATAGCATACAGCCTTCCCCTTGAGACAGACTCCCAGATGAGTCTTCCCACAGGTTTTGCAGGCCTCCATTCTTCTCTTTGGATCTCCTTGCTTCACTCCGGTATTCCTAGAGTTGAACACTTTCCGCTTTTGTCCTTCGACACTTCTTTTAGCTTTTTCTATCTTCACTCCCCCATCCACCTTCCCCTTATTCTTCTTGTGTTTGTGGTACTGGCTTAGAGCCTCGCTACCACCTTCAACGATTATCGCCTTCTCTAAAATAGTCCAAAATGTAGTACTTTGGAACACATATATATGGTTATAGAGCCAGGGTTTTAAGCCCTGCTCAAATCGTCGAGCTTTCCTAATCCCAGTGTCCACTTGGTGTGGAGCAAATCTCGTCAGTTCATTAAACTTAGCAGCGTATTAAGGAACTGTCATGTCCCCTTGTTTCAAGTCCAGAAACCGCATTTCCATCCTTCCTTGCATACTTATGGGAAAGTAGTTCTCGAAGAATATCTCCTTGAACCTCACCCACGTTAGGCTCTCTATACCCGCCCTAGCCTGGTTAGCCTCCCACCAAAAATTGACTTCACCTTTCATCATATAGGTTGTAAAGGCAACCTTCTGACCCTCTTTGACATTTACTATGACAAATGCCTTTTTAATTTCCTTTACTAATGTTTGGGCTTCTATAGGGTCCGTAGTTCCTTTGAACTCTGGCGGACCGACACGTTTAAAATCCTTGAAGGTAGTAGCTCGTGCCACTCCCGAATTTACGGGGATATTAGCCCCATTTCTATTAAACGCGGTTGTTAATAAGTTAACAAATTCCTGCATTGGGTTAACAGGACCTCCTTCCGGTTGATTTATGTTAGCGCCTTAATTTTGTTGCCCTCTTCTTGGCAGCATTTTGTTGTTACAATAAACAACACATTTCGTTATTACTCCTTTCTTATTAGTTAGTTATTATTCAATATTAAACAATAACTTCAATTCATTACCCAATATGTTCAATAAAAAGGCTTATATTGATTCATTCATTGTAGTATAATACTACATCATTTCATTACATAGCCTAAGCTGATTACATTACCATCCCACAATTGCTTTCCAAAAATTGGAATTTACAAGAGACTACCCTTTTATATATAAAAGAGGGTTTTACATCACTACTAGATACACGATATTTACATATTTAAAACTACTCTAGCTACTACTAGATTACATCTGCCTTAAGGAATTATTAAAATCTGTTGTGGCCGCACCAGCAATAACATCTCGGCTGATAGTGTGCCAAGTCTACCCAGCCTCTACTGAATACCCAGCTACCTGCTGCTGAAAATCCTAATGAGAACTCCTACGGATATAGGACATTCTCCCTATCTTTTGTCTCTTGGTCTTTAGCTCCCCCTTGAGCTCAAAAACCTCATGCTTTAGCTCATGGACCTTGTCCTTGGCTAAAACCTGCTCATCGTGTTCATGTTCCCACATGGACTCCACATCTGTCTTATCCTGTAAGATAGCCTAGAGCTCTGCTCTTAACTCCTTCACCTCCTGACAATAATGGATGTTCCTTTCTAACACTGCCATAAATAGTGACATCATAGACTCCCCTTGGGGTGTCTCTTCTACAAATCTCATAGGGTTGAAGGACACCACCTCCACCTCTTCTTCTATCATGCCGTCAAATACCGACATGAGATAGGGGTCCTTTGAGTCTCCAGACTCAATTACTACTATCGCTAGCTCCTCTGCTATTGGGTTCGGTATAACCTCTATCTGGTTAACCTATTCTTCACTAATTACCTGTACATCACTATAAATTCCATTTCCACCTGACATCTACACAAAACAATTAAGTTTGATTAGTACACATCAGTAGAATAATAAAAACACATAACATAATCATAATGCATTTTTTTAAGGTTATTTTCTTTTAACTTCTCTTAAGGTTATGACTTAAGGTTTTAATTCCACCTATAAGTTTTATAACCTAATGCTTTGATACCAACCTGTGACGCCCCCAAATCTGGGTATCTTCTAACCCGACAAATGGTGCTCCACGGTGCTACAGTTCACACAAACATTCAATTGAAATACCTCAAAAGAACGAATATGTCTTATGTATATATTAAAATTCCATATTAACATTCCCTAGGTTCTTTATAACCATTATATTTTTTCTTGTCATAATATCAAATATTATCATCACAAACCTATAATATTATAAAAGTATTTTACGGGTTCGTCTTCGCCTTTCCTTTATCCTTGTCGGATCCTTCGGTCCGTTCGGTCTTAGCTGTATTTATATGGTTCAAGCAAGAGTAAGCATGACTAGCTCAGGAAGTACAACAATTCTATTAACAATATTCTAGAATCATATAAATCATATATCTTCAATAACTGAACAATAGTTATGAATTACTATCGATAATTCAAAATATCACTTCTCTTTTCTTTAAACGTTTTATAATGACAATATTTAGTAAAACATCAATTCCGGTCCAAGACCTTGAGTATTTCATACTTTCTTTGAAAAGGACATCTTGGCACAAAGTCTGTAAGTTCGACATTTCTTACGAGCACGTCTAGGTGATCAACTTATAGTACTCTATGTTGATCAACACTACATTCATTAAACGTATGTACGTTTAAGTTGTGGCAACCTCTTGTGTCTGTCGTTTTAACTACAAAACATTTTTAGCATACTCACTCTTCGTTTGAAAACCACACCAATATAGCTTGGTAAAACATTAACCATACATTAGTAGATTCTACGAAATCCAAACATCCTAAGTCTAGCCGAAAGAATTGGCTTTGACTTCATCATACAACAATTCATGCGTAAGAATACATGAACCACAAAACTTGTATAGATTGAAAATAGGCAAGGGTTAGAATACTTGCCTTCAGCGTCTGATATTGGTATTATACGTTCACTTTAAGTCTTTAAGGTCTCTACAGTAGATGATCACATAACATAATACATTAGGTCATGAATAAATATACATGGTTCCTAATGAATCTTACCCTTCTTCTCAATCTAATCATATATTAAATTTGTTACTATTGGTTCTGGCTTTCCATTTATAGTTCACATCGTCATTACGTTCATGTTTGATTACTTATCTTCAACCTTTATGTATCATAATTAAGGTTTTACAAAGCTTTAACAATGTTATAATTAAACTTTACTTCATTGCTTATCAGTTACCATTCATTCTATACTTGCAACCATTCTTTACTGTGCATTCCTTAAGGCTGGCACTGCGGCGCCAGTCATCCTTATACAACTCAAGCTACAGCGCGAGTTTCCAATAGCTAAGGGTCGAACTCGGCGATGCGGCACCATTATTTACTGTTCAAGCCATGCCGTGGCGTGAGACTATAGAAGTTCTAGGCACTGCAAATGGCGCTGCAGCACCACCATTATGCCTTGGGCTGGCGCCGCGGCGCCAGCTCTGTGCACCAGACAATGAAAAATTTTTATTTGCATAATGAACTTCCTGGACTCCAAATTTAATCATTTTTAGTCCGAATTAACTCGTTCAAAAGCCATTAGCTCACAAATCACATACTCTACCTGTTCATGAAATAATTTTATATTTTTGACTTCGTTTACTCAAAATTCACCTATTGGTTCATTTTTAACAAAAACGATAAACGTTCGTGAACGTTCAACGCTCGTTTCTTTGTTCTAAGTCAGAATTTGGCCATTTTTGAGTCACGACTCTATAATGTTAAATAAGACTTGTTCCCATCGAAAACCAACATTTTCGAGATCAATATCAAAATTTGACCTCTAATCCAAGAATTTCACGAATTAAATGATTATCGTCAAATCGTGAAAATTTGGGCATAGCTTCTTTACTTATGATTTGACTATCATTTCAAATGATCTCTATTCATTTCAACCTACAAATTACATCAACTTATTTTCATGATAAGATATGACTTATTGTAGCAGCCCCGAATCCGGGCCCCGAATCGCCTCGGATCCGGTTCACTATTTCTTTCACTATTTACGGAAGATATAAACATAAGTTGTTTATACAATATATTACACACTATTACCCAAGGTCGAGTAACCTTAACTTTTACACAATTCATATAATATCTATTATACAGCAATATTTATCAAATACGCTATTTACAAACTAGCCGAACTTTTAACCCAAGTAGAACTTGACTTTAACCTTTTCCTGTATCCGAACGCATTCGCTTTATCTGCAATGTTTATCATGATATAGCAAGGGTGAGCATAAAAGTTGCTCAGCAAGTTTAAATACAACAATATAACAATATATCATGATTGAAGAGTATGAATAATAAGCTGACTATAATTCATCAATATAGTTGAGAATTATTACGAACAAACTTTTGACTGAACAAGTTTTAAACATGAACAAACATTTTTGAACCAACTGGTAATGAAGGTGATCAGCCTTTCATACCTGACTTATACATGCAAGATGTACAGAGTACAATTTTCATGGCAATCAACAATGATTAACCATCAGCTTAAATAAAATACTCTTATTAGAGTTAAGTACAAGAAAAACTTGCCTGAACCGTTGATTACCGCAACGCAATTAATAACACTTTTCCCCGAAGACCTAATATTAATAATATAGATCTCCAATATTTAGAATAATATCATCACAGTATAATAATGCTATATTTATATCCACAGAATAACCTAAACACATAGCACATAATCCTATCAGTCTATAATACATGTAAGACTTAGTATCAGGTCAAACTATTTCAGTCTGACTTGAAACCGACACAATTCTATCATCCCGACGGTCTAGTCGGACTTTTTATCGAGTTTAAGTTCAATTAAACTCTGCCTAAGCACTTAAAAATATCACAGATAATTTCTTATCAGACAAAAATATTTTTCCTAGGCTCGTAATAATTTTCAGATAATTATTACCATTTATCAACATTTTCAATTATTAAAATCGTATTTAAATGAATTAAATACCCCGTAATTCCTTAATTATTAATATTCATTTAATATAAAATATTAATGAAAATCATTACATAATATTATAATATCATTATAATATATCAAAGTATTTTTAATACGTTAAAATCATATTAATATGATTTTTAAACCTTTAAATCCATTATCCGGTAATTAATATTAATATTAAAATATTAATATTTTCATGCCAAAATATCAAAAGTTATATTTTATAACTTAAAATATTTTTCTAACACTTAAATCATTTTAATATGATTTTTAAAACATTAATTGCATTTTTCCTTAATTTATTTAATATAGCTATTAAATAAACTAATTATCATTAATATTGATTAATTAATGAAATTCATCCCAAAATATCAAAAGTTATAAAAAATAACTTCAAATATTTTCTTTTATCATAATATTATTTTTCATGAATTAAAAACTATTTTTAAATAATTTATTTAATATTATAATTAAATAAATAAATACCATTTACATTCCAAAAATACTAAATATTTTTGAAATATACTCAAAATAGTTAAAAACTATTTTTCAGACTTTAAAATAATTTTTCATAATTTATTTTATATTTTTAATAATTAAAAACCATTTTTTTTCTAATTTTAAATTAATTTCCGGAAAATAATAAATAATCTGTCGCTAAAGGCCTATAGCGACACTTTCTGTCACTATAGGTGTTCTTGAGTGTTCTTGACAGAGTTCAGGTTGAGTGGTTTGACCACGATTTAAATGGTGTTCTGATCGATTTCTGGGTTGTTTAAAACTTTCAGATTGTAGTACTCATGTAGTACTACAACCTCAAACGGATTTCATGGTCATACAACATCAGATCAGAGATATTTAAGTCTCCAAAATATCTGACAACGTGTTCTTCATTTTCTGGGTTTTCCAGAAAATGAAGAACAGCCGAGGTTAATAGCTTTCGATCCTTATATCTTGGGTTCTGAGTTTAGTTAGGGTTATCTATAAGTTCTAGCATGTAGTCTGTATGTCAAGGTACAACAAACGATCATCAGATCAACTTACAAACATTAAAACAGTACGATTTAGATCGGTCAAAGTAGACACAAAAAACTGTTCTTGAACAAATCTGGGTTTTCCAGATTGTTCTTGAAGCAGTTCGGTCAACTACTTTTGACCATGATTCTACACGATTATGTTAATGATCTGGATGAAATAAAGTCTTCAGAATGTAATATACATGGCAGGCTTCAGCAACCAACCTAAAACATGGCATAAACACAAACAGACTACAAGATCTATCGCCTGCAAAAACGCTGTCAGTGATTTCTGGGTTTCTGGGTAACCCATAAATCAGATTTCGTGGTTGGTCAACGCAGTTTGACTGCTTATATCTTGAAATATACACATGATATAGCTCTGTTTTCAGTTCCAGATTACATACAACATAACATACTACAAATCTATAACATCCAACACAAGAGATTATTAACACACAAAGATCTAAGGACCCTGACATTTGACTGTCAGACAACATTTTACAACATTTTCCAGATTTTTATAAACATTAGATCCGAGCATCTAGGTGTTATGGATCCATGATCCAACAACTCAGATCTCTAATTGACACCCTATTACACATATTTAACCAACAAATAACAACATTTAACATCAAAATCATAAATTTTGAAATTTAGGGTTCTTATACCTTTGGGCTTTGATTTTCTGATTTCTGGTTCTTTGATCTGTTTCTGTTACACGTGGGGCTTGAATTGATACTGAAATATCATTTGAATTTCGTGGGTTTGGTGAGAGAGAGAGTTTGATGAGTGTTGGGTAAAATTTTCTTTTTTTAGTGAACTTTCTCTCTCCAAAACCTTATATAATCCTTGATTCAATGCATTTGGCTTGCTTGGCTGATAACATAAGCTGAGGTGTTGATTTTAGTCAAATGCTAGGCTACATTTAGGTCTAGGGTTGTTCACCAACCCATGATTTGGCCAAGATTTGCAAGCCACTTAATTTAATACACTAAAAGGGCATATTTGACATTTCCTTAAATTTTTAGAATTTGCATTTTGATAAAACCCTTAGGGTTTAGCGTTTAGACAATTTAGGGTTTAGATTTTAACCCTTAACTTTGCAAAAATTTAATTTCTAAAATTTTCGAATTTCGGTTATAAAAATTAACATTTTTAACTTATAATTAGAATTTACAAATTATATTAAAATTCCTTAATCATACTTAAATCTTGTTAATTATGATTAATAATTCCTAATTAAAATTGCTAATTATGCAATTAGGGTCAATATCACGGATTATGGTTTATAACCCAATCATTAGAGTTTCTAATAAAAAATTTAATTTTCTAATTTAGAAATTAAATATTCGTAATTAGATTAGGGTTTTTTTAATTACACAAAAATTGAAATAATTAGGGTTAGGGTTTTATAATTAACATTGCTAATTTTAGCAATTAAATTCCACCATTGAACAATTAGGGTTTCTGACGGAACAATTAGGGTTCCAATAAATTAAAAATTAGGGTTTGTAAATTAATTAACATTTACCCTAATTAGTATTTAATTAATAGCACTAAAGCCTTAAAATTCTCCATTATATTCCCAGATTAGGGTTTCATTTTATCAGAATCTGAAATTAGGGTTTTCAGATCTTGTATTAGGGTTTTCAAATAATCAATTAAGATTTTAATTAATTAGGATTTTCCCTAATTAATTACTTGTAACCTTATACTTACATTTCATTCCCAACCTAGTGTTTTCAATATCCGATTTAGGGTTTCGGATTTCCCGGAACTGAAACTAGGGTTTCCAGAACCGATTTCTAGGGTTTCTTGTTAGACGTTAGGGTTTTCGAACTGAACGTTGTCGTTCTTAATATATATACTTAGGGTTTATCACAGATGTAATTTATCTGATCAACCCATGACCCTTAACCACATTCTGAACACATCATTAACCATAAACACAGAACATAATCACATAAATCCTTAATCCTGAATAATTCACCTATATCCTTCACCGAATTTTGAAATCCTCAAAATTCAATCCCAATAACATTAAACGCATACACTTATTTTCTGTCTAGGCCTAATATTTGACCTTAAAGCAATCATTTAAGATTTTAATAAATTGTCCAAATTCTCGGGTTGTCACACTTATTCTTCATGAACTTATAGTTTATCAAAGTATAAACTACATATTATTCAATTATCATGACTTATGATAGTTCAAATCTTCTAACCATCATTTTCACATACTTTTATCCTACTAACTTCAACCATGTAAACATGTTATAAGTCTTACAAATTCTTCCTTATTTCATAGCTTATTCATAAACAAAGTGCTTATTCTCGGCTTATTAGGACTTAAGTCCTTATTTTATTTTTTCCTATCATTTCTTTGCATACATGATCATTAATCCAAACTTCTCATATCAGCCTATAATGGTAGAGATGGAAGACTAATGACATGAGATCATTACCTTTGTTGAACTAGCTTTCTTTTTCTCTTTTCTAACAAATAAAAGTAGCTTTTTCTTGTTTATTCTCTTTAACCAATAAGTTGAAAGTGTTAAATGAAAAAGAACAAGTAACAAATGAAATCTAAAGCCTTCTATTTATAGGATTACTAAGATTAGGGCAATTTGCTCAATAATTCATCCCACCTCCTTAAGCACCTCCTTACTATTCATTACTTAGACAATAAGTTAACTTGCCCACCAAATTAAATACTTGGTCATCACATAATTGTCTTGGTCACCAAGATAATTAAATGATCATGGGTTACCCCATGGGTTACCTTAACCCATTGGATCCTAGCTTGGGCTTGGATTTAATTAACCAACTTACTTGGACTTCTCATTAACCACCACTTGGGCTTTAACATTACACACACTTGGGCTTGCACATTAATTTTATTGGACTTTACAACTTGCTAACAATCCTACAAGTCCAATTCATTTGGCTAAAAGCCTTATTACATAATCTCTACGTATTATACTCATATTCTCTTTCACAATACACGATATTCCATCCTTCGTACATACTCGTATAATACTTCGTATTATACTTGTATTCGTTACCTCGTACAATACATACGTATCATACGATCATCACATTATTTTCGTTTTGGAAATTCAAACACTTTAATTCTCTCACGTAGTCAAAATACTACTAAGTTCTGACATTTCTAGGTTATAGAACGACATTCATCTTACTAACAAGTAATATAATTTTATTCATTATTTTATTAAATAAAATTATTTTACAAAGGATCCGAATTTCTCAGTCGTTACAACTACCATCCTGAAGAGTGTTCATAGGATCTTCAATGTAGAACCCTTCTTTCTCCATTTGTGAAGTGCTTCAACACTTATGTTTGCCTTTGACTGATCTCAGAAACTGATAGCTTGACTCCTTGTTCTGGTCTCTTCTGAACAGCAAGACACCTCAGATTTATGGTATGCCCAGCTCGCTTTCTCCTTGTGATCTCCCGTTCACTTATCATCAATGGACTGACCCATGCTTAATAACTTTAGCCTTGTTCTTCAGAAGCTGGCCAGTATCTCTGTGTAGACTACATCAGTTCTGCTTTGTTTGACAAACATTATGATCTTGGTTGACCCCAAGATCGTTATCTTCTGTTCACTTAACAGCTACTGCACTTGCTAACTTTCCTTAGTTAGTCAATTTTACTGAAGTCTTCTTTTGATCTACTTACAGAAGACTTTATCTTGAATGGCTTTACAACTCAATATGGATGCTGATTGGGTTGGTGCTTAGATATTCTATTAGCTTGCATGCCATTCGTTGAGTGCTCTCTAGTTTCCTTTAGGTGGAGTGTAACTTTACAGCTCAGACCAGAGGCTTCATCCTTTGGATATTCTAGGAATTCTCATTTGTTGAGAATTGTGTTTACTCTATGATTCTGTCTTGGCGTTGTGAGAACCGTTGTTGAAGTCTTAGTTCTGCACTCTACGATTTCACTTTTGTTCTGCAAACACTACGACTCCGAGATCAGATGTTGATACTCTATGATTTATGTCCTTAAGCTTGTTGTCTTCATCTGACCTGGCTCGACTTCCATCTATGCTTCTTATTTTATCAGTAGAGTCTACGACTCTGAGTGTGGTCTGCGATTCTTGACTTGGCTTTGGCAGATGCTCATTCGGCTCTTAGACAGGTTGTCTCTATGATTCTGAACATGACTTCTTCAGTAGACTACGGCTCTGAGGAAGTTCTTCCCGACACACTACGATCCTTCCTCGTCTCTCCTAGCAGTCGACGAACTCTGAGATCTACTATATTGCAGACTACGATTCCGCCTTGATAGTTCTCGAGTTTTCCTTAACTCTCCTAGAAGACTACGATTTTTGGTGCAATGCTCGACGATCAGACAAGCCTATCTATTACATCATAAGATAAACCTAACAAGCTTGATCTTTCTATATTTATAGTCCTTGTACATCATTTATTTTTAAGGACTTTACAAATCTATTTTGCTTATGTAGGATCAACCTAACATATTTGATCAATTCATTCTAAGTCCTTGTACATATGTTTCTATTATCTATCAAAGGACTTTACAACTTTTCTTAATGCAAACATACTTGCATATTCATTCATTTATATCATAATCAAATCATATATAAATAGGAATATCATTCACATGCTTATTCCTAACAATCTCCCCTATTTGATTATGATAAAAACAACTTGTGCATATGCATGATATGAATAAATCTTATATACAGTGAGCAGTTATATTTCTAAAATAGATAATCATGAATGCCAGTGATAATAATATGGATTTACATAGGCTATAAAACTTTACATCATGGATCTAGAACATACCTAACTAGATGGAGATGTACCTTTTTGGCTCCATGTGTGTCTTCCAGGATGTCTGTTGACCAGCTACTCATCTACTTATCTTTTTGCTCTTGCTCCTGCTCCCCCTGGGATGGTGACTTCATTTATTTTCTCTGCTCCCCCCTCAGACTCTGTATTCATGGGATTATCATCCTTTGGCTCCCCCACAGATGATGATTCTACTTCTGCTACTGCTATCTTCTTCTTATGATCATTTGCCTTTCTCTTGGCCTTCTTGTCTTCTTTTCTTCTATTCTCCTTATTCTTCCATGAGTGCTGCTTATCTTCTTTTTCTTATGTTCTCCTTGCTTTTCCTTGAATGCTTCTTTCTCTGTCTCTTTTTCTCCCCCTTTTTGTCATTAATCACTTGAGAAAGCTGCTCCACGTTTGACATAAGTTTCTCCATGAGGTAAGATGAGTTACCAACCTCATTCTTGAGTTCCTAATGGCTCAACTCAAGTTGTAGGGATAGAGACTGATTCAGATTGTCAATCTTGTCAAAGAGAGATATAATTTGATCTTCAGTTGTTTTCTATGTTCGTAGAGCACTAGACTAGACTCCACGAGTTTCATTCTTGGACAGATTCTCGAAAGCAGTGAGAATCTGATAAATTATTGAGTCCCAATCATTGTTGGAGGATGAAGGAATATCAGACAATTGTGCTTGGGCAGAGGGAAGCTTCTCAAACTGAACTTGATCATCTTCAATGGTAGAGTGAAGGGACTCTACGATCATCCACTTGGGCATAATCCTTCTGCCATCAAAACCCACTCTACAATCGTAGGGAATGTAGTGGTTACTGAAAGTAGTATGCATACAAGCCAATCATGTATGATGATAAAGCATATATATACTTTGTAATCAATCTTATTTATTTATTAATAAAATAATTATTTATTAAAGCCATTTATTATCTACATGGTGTTGTTTGAATAATATGTGATAAACCCATAGTTTTAAGCAATGCTTTTAGAATCATGATGAGATCATCCTAATGAGATCTAAATTTCTAGATAGCTTAAAAATAAAATGTTCCCAATCAATGGATTACTAAAAAGGGGATTAGTGAATCCGGATAGATTGGTACGTACGTTGCTTGCTCATTGGATGAGGATGATTGATCTCATGATTAATCTATAGTGATAGAATAAATTAAATAGCTTAATATTTATTATTTAATATTTTAGAAATATTAAATATAAATTAATAAGAGGAGTCTTATTAATATTATTACAATTATTATTATTTTAATTTCTAAAAGAGTTTAGAAATTAATTTAATATAAGTACTCTCATTTATTCCTAATAGAATTAGGAGGGAAAATTAGTTAAAAGAGTTTAATTAATTATCCCTAATAAGATTAGGGAGCCCATTTAATTAAAAGAGTTTAATTAAATAAATGATACCTTATTTTTAATTAAATAGGGTTACATGATATCTTTATAAGAGGAGTCTTATATCAGATATCAAAATATGCGTAATTTCAAGAGTTGGAGAGTACGCCCCCTTTTTCTATAGAGATAGGAAAAACTAGGTTTTGAGCCAATACACCCTTCTTCTTGAAAATTCTTCTTCCTTGGTGGATCACCTCTAGAGGTCATACACTTGGGTGGCTTACATTGATCAAAGGAAGGAATCTACCCGGAGATTCAAGGAGATCGTGGAGAAGTTGGAGGTGAACTCGTGCATAAGGAAGTTTGTTTCTACAAGGGTATGATTCTATAACTTCTTATTCTTTGTATAATTAATAATATGCATAAAGGATGATCCGGGTAATTAGTTTGTGAAAAATTTTAAAATATGATTTTATTATGCTTTCACTATTTTTGCGATTTGATTGTTACTTTGATTTTCATAAAACCTTACAGTTACCAACATGTCGGTAGACTTTAAAGTGAGACAGGTCATTGATCATCTTGGATGCAAACTTCTTTATCCTTGGAAAGTTCTGTGCCACCGGCTCTAAGTTGGGAAGATGAGAGAAGACCCATGTGAGATAGTTGTTATCTTCAGCGAGAGATGCCTTTACCCATGGCATATGAGGGTGAAACCACCTTATTGCATGGTTCTTAACTTCAGGCTCATATATCATAGTTGAAGTGTCCAGCTTCATAGCCTTACGATTACTGAGCGTATTTTTTGTGGTCATCATCACCACATTTAGCCTTTCATTCCCATGATTAATCCATCTGCCGGGAAGCACATCCAGTGATTCGTCAATTTCCACTATAATTTTTCTTTTGCGATTTATAGGGTTAGGAATGTGAAAATTTTATGGCTCTTCTGTTGCAGAACTGGAGTCTTTTCCTCCTTCATTTTGTTCAGGGCTGGAGTTAGACCTATGTAGACTTCCTTCATCAGACTCATCATTTTGTTCCTCTAATTCCTGGTTTGTAGAACTAGAACCTTTTTCCATCTTTTCATCTTCTTCTTCAGCATCTTCTTCCTTGGATTCAAACTCATCATCACTCAAATCAATGACAGTAGTAGAAGATTCTCCTTTCTTCTTTAGAACAGATATGGCAAGCAGTCTGTTGCTCTTTCTTCTCCTTGGAGGTTCAATTATAGGAGAGTCAGTCCTTTTATCACCATCAGATTTTAAAGCCTCTTAATCATCAAATAAGCTTCTTTGATGTTCAGCATCAGTAGGAATAGGTCCTTTTTCCTTGGACTCAACATCTTTTGAGCCATCATATGAACTTGTTGGATTATTAGCAATAGGATATCCAATTATTTCATCTTTCAAACTTTCTTCAGCAGTAGAGTGGCTACTCTAAAGGTTGTCCATAGGACTTGTACATTCTTCATCATTACCAGATTTGCTCCTTGAGGATTCATCCTTGAAGCTCTCGGTTCCCTTCTCATCTTCTGACTCTTCGTTCTCTTCTTTGGTAGATATACTTCCTTGAGAAACTGGAACTGACTTCTTCATCACCTTTGCTTTCTTCTTGGATGGCCCTTGGAGTAATCTGTTACTCCTTCTTTTTGGGGTTTTTGCAGTTGATGCTTATTCTTCTCCTGCTCTATGTCTCTTTTTGTCAGTGGAGAGACTGCTTGGTGGAGCCTCTATTTTCTTCTCATTCTTAGATTTATTCTTTGCTGAAGTGGCTGATGTAGGTACAGATTCGTCAGATTAAGACATCTTGTCTTCTATTTCTTTTACCTTATTCTTTTTTGCAGAGACCTTCCTGCTGCTCCCAGATGTTATTAGCCTCTTGTTTTCCTTGGAATTTTTCTTCCAATTTTCAAACAAGTGTGGGGACATCACTTTATGAACATTAAGGATTTCACCTTCATCATCCTTAATTTTATTCTTCAGCTTTTTCTTCAAAATGATACTTAAAAACCTTCCATGTAAAACCTTTGTGAGGGGTTTTCTAGTTAACCTTTTCTTATCTTCCTTATCCAGCCATTTAGACATTTGGTCAAGCAGGATAGCTCCAAAGTTAATACGTTCCTTCAAAACCATTGCAGACATGATCTTTAGCTGTTTATCAATCACAGTGCCATGTGCAGTGTCCTTGCATAGGATACATTTTCCCACTATTTCAGCAAGGATCTCGAATTCTTTAGGAAACTCCATTTACTTCATGTCCTTCAGACTAGGGTTTCTTCTGTACTGCATAATCTTCTTAGCTTTCCCTGTGTCGATCTCATTCAGGCTTTTCAAATCTAGGTCAGGAAGACCTAAGCATTGATTGATGTCGAAAGAATTCAGTTTCAGGATCTGACCCTTAACCTTGGTTAAAATAATTCCAGAATTTATAGTTACGTTTGAGTGAAACTCTTTAACCAAGTCAACATAAATCCGAGTGTTTGCCTCCAGACATTTTGAGAACCCAGCCTTCATTACAAGTTCAAGAATATCTTTGAACTTTTTCTCAAATTTCTCAAACGTCTTTGTTCCGAGCTGAATGCCAGTGATTACTCGCCAATTTGCCATTTGAAGAGTTCAAATTTTCTGGGTTTATGACTTTGTGAGGATCTTGTGAAATGTCAGAAAGTGATTCTTGGTTTGATAATTATTTGAGAGGGTTTGGCTATTTTAGAGTTGGTTAGGTTATACCTTAAATGTGGATTTGACAAGCTTGCAGACTTTGAGGAACCCGCTAAAATGAAATTGCCAATTATTTGAATTTCCCTCTTGTAATTATTCCTACCACGTTTCTTAGTGGGACAGTTGTAAGTCACTAATAGGTCACAATCTATAACTCTTTCATCATGTCCGTTCCCCTGATTTGACTTTTCTTTTATTGACTAGTCCAGTACGTAGAGTAGCTTAATGAGATTGTTATATACTCTACAATTTTCTTTAACAACTTAATGATTGTCTCTTGAGAGATGCTTCAGTGAGCATTTTGACATTGATCCTCATTTTGCATGGCTTATGCACTGATGCGCCCAAATTGAGTTAGGGCATTTAAATCCTGAAGTAAATTTGCAAGACATCTTTTCTTAACTGTATTTGTAGCTTCATTTCACACGATCTGAATAGCTTGATGTGTCCCAAGTTTTGTTAAGCTTCTCTTGAGCTAGTGTATTCTTTGGGAAGACTACGATCGTCGATACTACTCTACGATCGTTAAGTCTACTGCTGAACATACTCTATGAATGTTGTCTGTCTTGGTCCTTGAGATGAACTTGACTTAGCATTCCTTCTGGGTTAAGGTAGCTCAGGAAGGGCCAACATCTTAGAGTGGACTAAGGGTCAGGTTTGTCCTTGAGGCGCTTACTAGATGAAAAACTTTAGACGATTAGTGCTGATATCTCATTTGATCTTTCTACTAGGGAGTTCATCTACCGACTTTATACATTGGCATTGGCTGTAATCGTGGTGTCCTCATGCTCTTATAGTACGACGAATTAATATTTTTTGATGAATTAATTATTAGAATAATTGATTAATTGATGAAGTTGTGGTAGATTAATTTAATTATATGTGTTATATTTATTAAATTAATGTGAAGAATTTTTATTATTCGAAGTATGTGATTATGTGAGCTTATTGTATTAAAAGAAATATTTAATAAGCCTGATAGTATTTTATTAATTTAATTATTAATTAGAGATTTAATAATTGATATTATTATTAAATGAGAAAATTTAATTATGTGACTATGTGCATTATTGAGAAATCATTATATTTTATTTAAAGTAAATTAAATAAGATATTGATTTATTTTATAAAGGAGTGTAACATTATTTAAACTATATGATAATATTTTATTAAATTAAATAGTTTTGAAATCCTATTATGCTAGCCAAACAAGGCCCTAAGGGAGGTTAATAGCAGTTACCCATGACTAGGTAACTGACCATCATCACGTCAGTTTTTTTTATACACCTCAAGCGTATTATGTTATTTTCATGTATACTAAGTTGAGAGCTCAGAGAGAATTCAGAGAGAGTTTGAGAAATTTTGAGAGAGATTGTGAGTACTGTGATTAAAATAGAGAGAAATTTGTCATCCTTATTCATCTACGCTTTGGGTAATTCTCTCCAACCCAAATTTTTATTTTACGTCTTTTAAGTTTTCATGAATATGGCCTAAGTTTTCTGTAAAGTTTCTGTAGTTGGAAAGGGTAACAATTATGTGATTATGTGTTAATATATAACATCATAGTATGTTTTATATATATTATATTGGTTTCCATATCTTCAGTTTCATGAAATTATACAGTAAAAGATTTCAGAGTATATTATATGGCCATATGGCCTTATACGTGATTTTTATATGTCAAATATAATTTATTTTGCAAAATTCACACATTGATATGATTATGCATGTTAAAATGAACAAAATGAAACTTGAATGGTTGGATTTGGCTTTATAACGAATCCGTAGCATTAAAATCCATGTTTTTGTTCAAGAACATCAAGAACAGTCCAATTTGCATGCTTTAATTCTGTGATTATGTGTTTTAATGGGTGAAAATCACTCCATAGATGTTAAGTATTGATTATTTATGAATTCTAGCATGTGGGTATGTCTAAATTCGTGTAAAAATAAGTTGATTGGAAATTTTTAGTCGTGTTTTGCAATTTTCGCGAAATGCAGAAACTGGAACTGGAGCGCCAACTCCCAGTTTATTTCTCACGCCATAGCGCCAAGAGCCAGTACAAAAGTGCCTCTTGAGAACTAAGGATACTTTTTTGTATATTATCTTTGACATACTATTCTTTACTAGGCTAGTTGAGCTCACCCTTTTCCTTTTTGTTCCATTTTTCTTCTCAGGAAGCGAGAGTATAGAAGGATCCAGTCGGGGTATAGAGTGATGGTCCTAGACAGTTGTTTTACCAGTCCTCACTATTTTTGTAAAATAATGTTTCAATAATTGTAATGAGGACTTTATTTGAGTGTGGATATTATCTAGAAGACAATATTTGTATTTAAATTTACAGTATTTGTGTTGTCGTATTTTGCACGGCAATTGTAATAATAAAGTTGTAGTTGTTTCTGTACCATGTATTTGGCAACTCAGAATGGGTGGTGTATACCTATTTTGGGGACGTCACAAGTCTCCTTTGTTATAGCTACGTTGCGGCGTCAATTAGAAATGTGTCATGCCTCGGCCTCGCACTGCGGTGCGGGCCTTTGTGCCTTGAGTAACGCTACGGCGTGGACTCTGTGCCTCGGAAAAATTTGATAGATCTATGACTTTGTAAGATTCTCGGGCTCGTAACTTCTTAAGGTAATCATATGACACGTCCATATATGTTCATTATAAGTTCATAGCTTATTTAGGTTTAACTTACTTATTCGTGACTTATTTGGATTAAGTCCATTACTAATTCACTTCTTATGATTGCTTAGCATACATGATCATCACTTCTCTATCAAGCTATTATGGTAGAGATAGAAGATTAATGGCATAAGATCATTTACCTTTGATGACTAGCTTTCATCTTTTTCGAAATCTAACAATGGAAGTTTGACTTAAAAGTGCTTATTCTCTCTAACACTTAAATTGTTTTGTATTGGATGAAAAATGAACAAACAATAATGAAATCCAAGTTGGGTATTTATAGGATTTCCAATGTGAGGGCATAAGGGACATTAGGTCATCCCACCTCCTTAACAAACCTCCTTACTATTCCACACTTAACAACTAAGTAAACTTGCTAACCACTCATATTACTTGACCACCACCAAATATATCCTTTGTTTGGTTATTACTTAAAGTTCTTGGTCACCAAGTTTGCCCATATCAACATGGGTTGCTCCATGGATCATGATTTACCCATTGGATCATTAATTGGGCTTAGGTTCACTTAGATTAGCTTATCCCTTTGGGCTTGTATTAATTTACTTTGGGCTTTTGATTAACAAACACTTAGGCTTGCACATCCAATTCTTATTGGACTTGTACATTCTACATAATTCACAAGTTCATTTACAAATGGCTTAAAGCCTTATTACAAATTCTCTACCTATAATTCTTGTATTCTACCTCGTATACTAAATCATAATATATGAAATACCATCATTCCCATATACTCGTATAATACTTCATATCATACTCGTATACACTACCTCGTACAATACATACGTATCATACGATCATTACATTAGATTCTTAATACTTGATTTTCCTAAAGTTCTCGAACTAAGTCCGCATGCAAAATATTATGTTTTCCATACGTGAATTATTATTACATAATCCATCTCACCTTGATATTATAACGTTACGTATTTCTTGGAAATTCAAAAATAATTTCTGAGCGAAAATTGATGAATAGTGTTTTTCAGAAAATTTCTCGAAAAACTTTTATTTTTGTCTTGAAAATCCAAACACTTTAATTCCAGAACGTAGTTAAAATACTACAACATTCCAATGTTTCTAGCTTATAGAACGACATTCTTCTTATTAACACATAATAATAACAAATAATATAATTTTATTCATTATTTTATTAAAGAAAATTATTTTACAAAGGATCCGAATTTTTCGGTCATTACATTCTTCCCCCCTTATAAAGATTTTGTCCCTAGAATCTCTTCTCTCATTACGCAAACAACTGAGGGTAATCTTTCCTTATCTTTTCTTCCAATTCCCATGTTGCTTCTTCTGCATCGTGGTTCTTCCATAACACCTTCACGGAATGTATAACTTTGTTCCGTAGAACTTGTTCTTTTCTATCGACAATTTAAATTGATGTCTCTTCATACGTTAAGTCCTTTTCAACATGAATAGGCTCATACTCTATTACGTGCTTATAATCCGTCTTATAAGGATGCAATACCGATACATGAAACATGTTATGTAATTGTTCTAGGTCAGGAGGTAACGCTACCATATAAACTACCTCACCTACTCGTTTTAACACTTCAAAAGGTCCTATAAACCTTGGACTTAACTTTCCTTTCTTTCCAAAGCATATATTTCCTTTCCAGGGAGATACCTTTAGAAATACGTAGGAGCCTACTTCAAATTCTCTATTTTCTCGATGCAAGTCCGCATACTTCTTTTGTCTATTTTGAGCTGCTATGAGACGCATTCGTATTAACTTCACCATATCCGCGGTTTGCTGCACCAATTCTGGCCCTAGCATTTGGCGTTCTCCCACTTCATCCCAATACAATGGTGATCTGCACTTCCTTCCATACAAAGCTTCGTAAGGCGGCATACCTATGCTTTCATGATAACTATTTTTATATGCAAATTCTACTAACGGTAGATGATCATCCCAACTACCCTTGAAATCCATGACGTGAGATCTTAACATATTTTCTAATGTCTAAATTTTCTCTCGCTTTTTCCATCAGTTTGTGGATGATACACCGTACTCAGCTTTAACTGCGTTCCCAACTGCTCTTGTAGACTCCTCCAAAAGTTTGATGTAAATCGTGGATCATGATCTGACACAATCAAAACTGGTAATCCATGTCTGGAAATTATTTCCTTAACATAAAGTTTAGCTAACTGGTCTAAGTTATAATTAATCCTAATTGGCAAAAACTGAGCCGACTTCGTCAACCGGTCCACTATCACCCAAATCGCATCATACCCTTTCGTTGTAGTTGGAAGTCCCACCATAAAATCCATCGTGATATTCTCCCACTTCAACTTCGGAATTTCCAATGACTATAACAAGCTACTTGGTCGTTGATGTTCGGCCTTAACTTTTTAGAAATTCAAGCACCTACTCACATACTCGGCTATTTCTCTCTTCATGTTCGACCACCAAAAACTATGTGGAAGGTCTTAATACATCTTAGTAATACCAGGATGAATTGAAAACCTCGAACTATGAGCCTCTTATAATACCTTCTCCTTTAATTCCATCTCATTCGGAACCCAAATTCTTTCTTCAAATCTTAATAATGCCTCATTATCAAGATTGTACTTAGTATCTTTTTCATTGGTTAGCCGTTTCTTTACCCGGTCACACTCAACAGTTTTGAGCTGCCCCCCTTTGACTCGTTCTACGATAGTAGGTTGAATCTATGTCACAATTAATATTTGTTCCAATTCTCTTGCAACTTCACTTCTATTTCAATCCTAGCCATCCTTGTTATTAACTCAGCTTGAGCTGTTAACATAGATAACTTCTCCCGACCCTTTTTACTTAAGGCATCAACAACTACATTGGCTTTTTTAGGGTGATACAGGATTTCACATTCGTAATTCTTTATCAACTTCAGCCATCTCATTTGTCTCATATTCAACTCCTTATGTGTGAAGATATATTTTAGACTCTTATGGTCCTTGTATATCTCACATTTTTCTCCGTAAAGATAATGTCTCCATAACTTTAAGGCAAAAACTACTGCGGCCAATTCCAAATCATGAGTAGGGTAAACTTTGTCATAATCCTTCAACTGTCTTGATGCATACGCAATGACCCTGCCATGCTGCATGAGCACGCAACCCAGTCCTCTATGCGAAGCATCGCTATAAACTACGAAATTTCCTGTGTCGTCGGGTAATGACAAAACATGTGCTTCACTCAACCTTTTCTTTAGTTCTTGAAATTTGTCTTCACATTTATCAGTCCACACATATTTTACCGTTTTCCTTGTTAAGTTAGTCAACGGAGTAGCTATCTTCAAAAAATCCTAGATGAATCTCCGATAGTATCCCGCTAACCCTAAGAAACATTGCACCTCAGTCGGTGTTTTCAGTTGTTCCCAATTCATCACAACTTCCACCTTCGCTGGATCTACTGAAATCCCCTCATGGTCAATGACATGACCTAAAAATTGTACCTTTTCCAACCAAAATTCACACATAGTGAACTTCGCATACAACTTCTCCATCCTTAGTGTCTCCAACAGTAATCTTAGATGTTCAGCATGATCTTCTAGCGTCTTAGAATAGACTAGAATATCATCGATAAACACCACGACGAACTTGTCCAAATATTATTTGAACACTCTGTTCATCATATCCATAAATGCAGCTGGTGCATTAGTCAATCCAAATGACATTACCAAAAACACGTAATGACCATAACGAGTCCTGAATGTTGTCTTTGGTACATCCTCCTTCCTAGCCTTTAACTGGTGATACACCGTTCTTAAATCTATTTTAGAAAAATACTTAGCCCCTTTCAACTGATCAAAGTGATCATCAATCCTGGGAAATGGGTATTTATTCTTTATCGTAAACTTGTTCAACTCTCTATAGTCGATACAAAGTCTCAACGATCCGTCCTTCTTCTTGACAAACAGTACCGGTGCTCCCCATGTTGAAACACTCAATTGTATGTACTTTTTGTCCAACAGTTCTTGCAACTGTACCATTAACTCCTTCATTTCCACTGGCGCCATATGATACGGTGCCCTGGAAACTAGTGCCGCTCCTGGCACAATGTCTATTAAAAACTTGATCTCCCTATCCGGTGGAAGACCTGGCAATTCACTCGGGAATACATCCGCAAATTCTTTAACTATAGGTATTTGTTCCATGGTTGCTACTACTCTTTGGGTATCAACAACATGACACAGGTAACCTACACATCCCTTCCTCAATAATTTCTTATTTGTGTTATGGTTAGACAACACGAACGTCCCGAAGATCTATTACCGTAAAATATTATATTAGGTTGTCTTAACGTTTTAATATTTACACTTTTCTTCTGACAATCTATAACTGACCCATGGTTAACTAACCAATCCATTCCAAGAATTACATCAAATTCCCCTAACTTTATCGGTATCAAATCTAGCGATAATTAACAACCCCGTATATCTACGCAACAACTACTATGAACATCTTCAACAAGAATTATTTCTTCGTTTGCTACCTTAATATTTAAAGGTATGGGCAACTTTTCGGGAAGTAATCCTAATCGTCTAGCAAAATCACATGCTATAAACAAACAATTAGCATCCGAATTAAACAGCAAATAAGCATTTAGGTCGTTGATCGGAATAATACCTGTGACTACGTCCCCTGATGAAACCGCATCTTTGATTTTCATGTTAAAGGTACGGTCCATCGGCCTACCTGGCTGCGTTGGACCACTAATAGCTAACTTACCGCTATTAGTGCCCCGATTCTCGTTCGTTCCTTTCTTCAGGCAGTTCTTTGCCATGTGGTCAGTTGACCCACACAAAAATCATCTGTGGTTCTTTTTCGGACTTGGACAGTTAGGCAAAATGTGGCCCTCCTGTCCACAGTCGTAGCATACAGCCTTCCCCTTGAGACAGACTCCTAAGTGAGTCTTCCCACATGCTTTGCAGGCCTCCATCCTCTTCTTCGGGTCTACTTGCTTCACTCCAGTATTCCCAGAGTTAACCATCTTCCGTTTATTCTCTTTGCCACTCCCACTGGCTCCCTCGACCTTCACTCCCCCATCCACTTTCTCTTTATTCTTCTTGTCTTTGTGGTAATGGCTCAACGCCTCGCTACCACCTTCGGTAATTATCGCCTTCTCTAAAATGGTCCCAAATGAAGTACTTTGGAACACAGAAATACGGTTATAGAGCTAGGGTTTCAAGCTCTGCTCGAACCGTCGCGCCTTTCTAACTTCGATGTCCACTTGGTGTGGAGAAAACCTTGCCAGTTCATTAAACTTGGCGACATATTGGGGAACCGTCCTGTCCCCTTGTTTCAAATCTAAAAAACTCATCTCCATTCTCCCCTGCATACTCGTGGGAAAGTAGTTCTCGAAGAATATCTTCTTGAACCTCACCCACGTTAGATTATCGATCCCGGCCCTAGCCTGATTGGCCTCCCACCAAAAGTTGGCCTCTCCCTTCATCATGTAGGTTGCAAAGACAACCTTCTGGCCCTCGTCGACATTTGCTATCACAAATGCCTTCTCGATTTATTTCACCCACGTTTGGGCTTCGATAGGGTCCGTAGTTCCTTTGAACTCTGGTGGACCTACACTTTTAAAATCCTTGAAGGTATTAGCTCGTGCTACTCCTGAATTTACAGGGATATTAGCCCCTGTTCTATTAAATGCAGCTGTTAAAAGATTAACAAACTCCATCATGGGGTTAACTGGACCTCCCTTTTGTTAATTTATATTAGCGCCTTAGTTTCGTTGTAATCTTCTTGGCGGCATTTTGCTGATACAATAAACAACACATCGCGTTATTATTCCTTTCTTTTAGTTAGTTATTATTCAAGATTAAACAATAAATTCAACATTCATTACTCAATATTTTTCAAAAAAAAGCTTATATTGATTTCTTCATTGTAGTATAATACGACATCAATTACATTACACAGCCTAAGCTGATTACATTACTTTCCCGCAATTGATTTCCAAAAATTGGGATTTACAAAAGACTACACTTTGCTATACAAAATAGGGTTTTACGTCACTACTAGATACAAAATATTTACATAACTAAACTACTCTAACTACTACTAGATTACATCTGCCTTAAGGCATTATCAAAATCTGCCTTGGCAAGAACGGTAATAATATCACGGCTGGTAGTATGCCGTGTATGCCCTGCCTCAATGAGATAACCAGCTACCTGCTACTAAAAGTCTGTATGAGAACTCCTATGAATATAGGACATTCTCCCTATCTTCTGCTTTTTGGTCTTTAGCTCCCCCTGAGTTCAAAGACCTCCTATTTCAGCTCATGGACCTTGTCCTTAGCCAAAACTCTCCCATCGTACTCCTGCTCCCACATGGACTCCACGTCCGTCTTATCCTTTATAATAGCCTGGAGCTCTGCTTTTAGCTCTTTAACCTCCTGACAGTAGTGGATGTTTCTATCCAACATTGACATAAAAAGTGACATCATTGACTCCCCCAGAGCCATTTCTTCTGTTACTGCTACTGGTTTGAAGGACACTACCTCCACCTCTTCTTCAATCATGCCATCAAACACAAACATGAGATCAGGGTCCTCTGAGTCTCCGTACTCAACTACTACAACTTCGGGCTCTAACGCTATGGGGTTTAGTATAATCTCTATCTGATTAATCGATTCTCACTAACTGCCTGTACATCTAACTGCATTCCATTTACACCTGACATCTACACAAAATAATTAAGTTGATTAGTACATGTCAGTACAATAATAAAAAACACATATCATATTCATAATGCATTTTTATAAAGTTATTTTCTTCTTTTACTTCTTTAACTTCTCTTAAGGTTATGACTTAAAGTTTATACTTCCCCCCTTAAGTTTTATAACCTAATGCTTTGATACCAACCTGTGACACCCCCAAATTCGGGTATCTTCCAACGCGACAGATGGTGCTACACGGTACTACCATTCACACATACATTCAATTGAAAAGCCTCAAAAGAACGAATATGTCTTCTATATATTCAGAATAATATTAACATTCCCCAAGTTCTTTATAATCATTACATTTGTTCTTGTCATATTATCAAATATAATACAACATTAAACCTATATTATTACATAAGTACTCTACAGGTTTGCCTTCACCTTGCCCTTATCCTTGTCTGATCCTTCGGTCCGTTCGATCTTAGTTGTGTTCATATGGTTCAAGCAAGAGTGAGCATGACTAGCTCAGCAAGTATAACAATTCTAATAAACAACATGCTTGAAACATAGGAATCATATATCTTCAATAACTGAACAATAGTTATGAAGTACTATCGATAATTCAAAATAGCACTTATGTTTTCTTTTAAACGTTTTATAATAACAATATTTAGTAAAACATCAATTCTGGTCCAAGACCTTGAGCATTTCATACTTTATTTGAAAAGGACATCCCGGCACTAAGTCCGTAAGTCTGACATTTCTTACAAGCACGTCTAGGTGATCAGCCTATAGTACTCTATGTTGATCAACACTAAATTCTTTAAATGTATGTACGTTTAAGTTGTGGCAACCTCATGTGCCTGTCGTTTCACGATAAAACATTTTAGCATACTCAATCTTCATTTGAAAACCACACCAATATAACTTGGTATAACATTGACCATACATTGATAGATTGTAAGAAATCGAACATATCATAAGTCTAGCCGAAAGAATTGGCTTTGACTTCATCATACAACAATTCATGCGTAAGAATACATGAACCACAACGCTTGTCCAGATTTAACTAAAACAAGGGTTAAAATACTTGCCTTCAGCGTCTGCTACAATTATAACACGTGCACTTTAAATCCTTAAGTCTCTACAATAGATAATCACATCACATAACACATTAGGTTATGAATGAACATACATGATTCCTAACGAACCTTACCCTTCTTCTCAATCTAAACATGATTTAGATTTGTTATTTATTGGTTCCGGCTTTCTGTTACGTCGTTCTTACGTTCACATTCAATTGACTTACTTCAACCCTAAGTGATCATATTTAAAGTTTAAACATGTCTTAACAATGTTTCATTAAGTTCCTTAGTTCAATGTAAATAAATTACCATTCAGGCTATACTTATAAACTTTCTTTATTGTCTAAACCCTAAGGCTGGAGCTGCGGTGCCGGTCA